>JANHGL010008620.1:7603-30667 GCA_024611195.1 Ceyx melanurus
CATTGAACTTCATGCTTTATGAAATTGTAAGGGCTAATTAGGTTCCTATCTTCAAAAAACTTAAATTTCTCTTTTTTAATTAAGAATTCCATGAAGCAAACAAGTTGCAGTTAAGACTGTAGAGAACTGGTTAGTGACTGTATGTCACTTTCTTATCACCAGACTACACAGGCTACTCTACAGCTCAAATGAACTCGTTACAGAGTTTTGCTCTATTTTCAGTAATGGCTGACAATAATTTTACAAACTTGATCATTTGCATCTTCGCCTGTAGATGTCAGTGAGTGAGCTGGTAGTGTATTTGAAAGGGATAAATGTTCTAGAGAAAACAGAAAAAAGACCAAAAAAAAAAGAGTAGAAAAGTGGTGTGGCTTTTTTTTCTCTGAAATACATGGCTTTCACTTTCAGCTTGAAAATTACCTCAAAACCTCCACAAATGAGTATGCTGTAGACTATGCTATAGTACATTGGGCTCTCTTGATATAGGTGGGTAATGTGCTCACAAAAGCAGGTTCTACATCTCAGTAAGCATACAAGAAACCCCTCAGCCTCTGCTTAGTGATTGCTAAGAATAAACTGGGGTGGGAAGAGATGGATGGATCTTAATGGGGAATTATCTGCTTCAGGGCAGAAGCAGCCTGTGTTCAACCTTTCATTCCCTTTTTAATTCCCTCTGTAATTTGCTCTTTAAACTGTCAGTGAAGAATCCAAAATGTCTTTAGGCAACCTGCTCCCTTAGAAAGGAGAGGGTTTTTTACTGCCTGACTTTGGTAGCCTTTGCTTCAGTGTAAGTCCATTGATGCTTTTACTGTTTTCATTGGACAAAGAAAACCATTTCTTTCTTTTCTTTTTATAGCTGTATTTTGTACATTCTAAGACTGGTATCTTTTAGGTTTCTCTAGACTGCATAATGTCTTTCAGCCTTTTTAACAGGTGTTTATCTAAAGCTCTGTTTGTCCCTTGAATAATTGGAGGACTGCATCAATTATCACCATCTTCAGCTGTGATGCTTCAGCTGGATACAGGACTTCATTTAAGGGCTTATTGTTGCCAGTTAGATGGCAGGAATTTCTTCATAGGTGTCACAAGTAATACAGATGTATCAAAATATATTTTCTTTTTCATGCGAGTATAACGGCATTGACTTTGAATATGCAGTTCATTATAACCCTGGGTTTCTCTTCTGCATTCAGCTGTGTCTGGCTTTTATTTGTACAGCTGTCTTTAAATGATATTTTGCATTTGTCATTCCTAAATTGCTTCCGTGGTATTTTGGGTCCTATTTCCAATTTGTCAGGAACCAGACACGAAGTGTGCCTACAGCTCTGGCCAGCAGAGCGCTGTTTGCAGATTTGATGAGCTCCCTCTGTCATCTAAGTCTCCAGTGAAACTCAAATGCCACTGCATTCCAGACAGGCCCCTTCAGAAGTTCACTCAGTAGGTTATTGTGGTTTTATTATTTACAAGTGTTTCTGTATTTTTTCCAAACCCTTTTGCATCTGTCTTATGAGGAGTGTTCTTTTGATGGTGTTTTTCTAGCTTCCCTTGGAGGATTTTGTGCATTTTTTGTTGACAGCATCACTGAGGTTGAGATTTGACAGATGTTGCTTCATCTGGATTCACAATATCTTTTAATTGTCATAGGAATGATTTAGGCTGAATTGATGTGATTTGTTCTTACCAAATCCATGCTGACCGTTGTTTACCCCTTTATTAATTCGTAGAAATTTCCAGATTGGATTGTTTTTTTTCCCAGGTTCTCTTTCCGTGAATGAAATTAAAGTTGACTGAATTCTATTTCCCTGACTCCTCCTTTTTTTCCATTTTGTAAAGATAGGTAAAAGTGACAGGATGCCTCCAAGTTTATTTCCCTTGAATTCGGATAGGCCAGAGTGTTGCCAGTTAAAATGCTAGTGCCAGTGACCCATTTGATTGCTTGGACAACTATCTAAAAGGAGGCTATAGTGAGGTGGTTGCTGGTCTCTAACAAAGGATAGGATCAGAGGAAATGGCCTCAAGTTGCACTAGGACAGGACTAGATTGGATATTAGGGAAAAAAATATACATTAAAAGATATATCAAGCTTTGGAGCAGGCTGCCCAAGGAAGTAGTTGAATCACCATCCTTGGAGGTATCTAAAAGACCTATAGATAAGGATATAACTTAAGGATAACACTTAAGGATATAGTTTAGTGGGAGACTTGGCAGTGTTATGCTGATGATTGAACTCTCAGATATTAAAAATGTTTTTCAATGTAAATTATTCTATAATTCTATGGATTTATAACACTAGTCAAGTGTGAGATGCTTCCATATATTCCATATTGCATAGTATGTTGTATTTCATGCTGTTTCACCCTCTCATAACGATCTAAAGTTGTAGTGGAAAGGCTAAAAGCGTAACTCAAATTCAACTTTTTCTTTGAAGTTAGTATTGTCAAATCTGGATTCCTTCCTAATATTTTATGTTAGTACTTAAATAAAGCTCAGTATTCATTACTCTCTTTTGGAAAATGGGTATCAACAGCTTTTGTAACTGATTCTTGTTGCAGTTTGTCAAATTTGCCAACATTGAGGAGGACACCCCTTCCTATCACAGGCGCTACGACTTCTTTGTCTCTCGATTCAGTGCCATGTGTCACTCGTGTGACCACAATCCAGAAATACAGAACAAGTAAGTGCCATTCTCTGTGTTAAGAGAAACCTGTCTTAAAACATTCATATGTTATGTAATACAGCTTTTATTACGTTATTTAGTGGAACAGTTCACTCCATAGGAACAAAATGAAAGACTGACTTTTTAAATAGCACTGACTATTGCAAGTCTTAGGTGGCTACACTTCCTACAATATTTAAGTGGAATTTTACCTGAATAATACCTGTCAGATTGCAGAGATTCTCTCCATAAAGTCACTACTTGTTACTGTAAATCTGTGTGAGTTGCATAAGCTTATTTGATAAATTAGTGGTGCTACTTATGTGAATAGCAAAAGCATATTTTGAGTCTGCTATTTGAGAATTATTCATTAAATTAGATTTTTCTTAGATGTCTGCAGTATGATACTGTGAGAAACTGATTTAGTATTCCAAGTTTTTACATTATTATATAAGCAACACAATTTTTTACCTTCGGCTCCCCCTAGCGATGTGTCTTTTTGTAGGAATTGTTAATCAGTAGCTAACTTCTGAGCATTTTAGAAAAGGCTTTTTCAGGTTATATTATTTGCATCTCTGTTGTACTTTTCTATTTCCACACATTAAAATATTTAACAAACTTGGAAGAATCCATGAGCTGAACACCCTTTGAGTGTACTGTTGTTCTGTTAGCTGCAATGCATAAGGATTTTTCTTAGAAGCTTGCAGTTTCAAAAACCTGTGTACTGTATTTTCAAAAGGAATGAATCTTCTGTACATCACTTAGAAGAAAAAGAAAACCAAGCACCACAAAAAACAGCAGATCAACAATTTATAAATATTGCCAGCTTTCTTAGGAGCAATAAAGGTGTTTAAAGGCAATATGGGCAAACTTCATGAATTGGCCAAAATCCCAAATTACTGCTTTTGAGAACATACTCCACAATGAATAATTTCACTGCCTAATAGATAAACAGCCATACTGGGGGTGCTTTGTTTCTCTTTTTCAGCAATTCTTTTTTTCCTTCTTCAGCATCCGGATTGCTGGAATCAGGGGCATTCAGGGCGTGGTCCGCAAAACAGTCAACGATGAACTTCGAGCAACTATATGGGAACCCCAGCACATGGACAAGATAGTACCATCCCTGCTGTTTAACATGCAGAAAATTGATGATATTGACAGGTATTTTTATTTCTGGTCACTGCCATGTTTTTTAAGGGAATCTTGAGGCCCAGTTTTTATGGCGTCTTCTAGATTCTAGGCCTAATATTGTTCCAGAAGTTGTATAATCATGTTTAGACTTACTAAATATTGTAAAATCTGTTTTGTAAATTCCGAGAGAGAGATTTGTAAGCACAGACTTTTAGGTAACTCAACTGATTCTGCTAGTTACATTTGTTAAAAATTGAGTGTTAAATTCCCATTTTTACATGTTACTGTTCCCATGTTACACATTAGTAACAACTTTCTGTCCTGCTTGCAACAGTACTCCAAGTGAGGATTTAAAATGTATTATTTGTAGACAGCCTTGCCTTTTTTTGCCTTCACATATTTGCCAGATGTTCCTTCAAAAAATCTCTGTGGTAACTGATGTTGAGTATATGCCAGTCACCTTAAAATGGAAAAATCACCTTTTTTTTTGGGGGGGGGGGGGCGTTGGTTTGTCCATATCTGTATTTGTGACTAAACTTTATGTTGGTGTAAAAAGTGTTTATTGCTAGCACTGGGAAGTTACCATAAAGCTAACTTCAGCCATACAAACAAGCTTAAATCTTTGTTTCATGTTCAACCCTAGTTCCTTCAAAACCTGCTTGGTAAGCAGGCTCAGCAGTCTTCCTTTAGCAATCTGCTTTTCATTTGACACTCAGCTTGCTAAATCTGTCACATTTCTCCTTTTTGTTTTGTTGGAGTTTGGTGGCAAGTTTTTCTCCATTCTTCAGACTTATTTTTCTTCTCTTATTTTCTAACTTCCAGTTCCTGTCTCTTCTATGAAACAGATTTTCACATAAGTAACTCAAATCTGTAGTTGTCTATCTGTCCATGCTCTATCTGCTGCATATAACTGAGGGCCCACACAGCATGTACAGAAATATCCCCTTGGATTTTACATCTGAAGAGTGGTCTGAATAAGAGACAAAGGTTTCTGAAACTGCAGTTAGAACAAGGAGAGCCTGCTTAGCCCTTGCTTGTTCTTACAGGGCTTCACTATGCAGGTGGACCCTTTTCTTTGTTCCTCTTTACAGTGTCATCAAGTGTACACTTGCCTTTCTGTAGCAAAATTAGACTACTGGTTGGAAGAACTGAGCAAAATAGGATCTGGGTCAGCCACTTAAAGCAGATCAGTTTATATGTACTTCAGGACTTATTTTTGTCATTTGTTGAGCAATGCAGTAGTGGTGGTAGAAAAACAAATCTGTCAAAAAGCAACTGTTAATTAAATATCTGAAATGGCTGCTTGAAACTTTTCTATAATGCATCTTCAACAGAAAAAAAAGACTAATGTTTTTCCAAGTGGCAAGTAGGGGCCTGCTATGACAGAAAAGTTAAAAACAATATTTATAAACTGTTGACCTCCTGGCCTTACATGACATTACACAGAACTCCTGATTTTGTCTTCTATGTGACTTCATATTTGTGGAGACAGAGGCATCTTGAGGGGTAGGCGTAAGGAGCATATTGTTCTGGCAGATGGAATCAAGGCACTATTTGAGGAATAGCAGAAATTCCAGAAAGTACCACAAGTTAAGCCTATAGAAAATAACCAGTTTTTATTAAAGCTGAAGTATACATAGGTAAAGCTTACCTTAAAAATCAGAGTAACTTTAACTTGTGGAAGTGCTTAATTCCACATTATTCTGAGCGCTTGTCAGATGAGATATTTTTAAGAATGTAATATTTAAAGAAAATTTTAAAGATATAATTGTGTTTGTGGCTGTTATTTGTGTATCTGAATGCACATTCTAGTTACATGACTTTAAGAAAAATTTAAGTGTAACATTCTGAATATCTTTTTTCCTTACGTTGTTCTTCACTGTGGTTCTGTATTACAAAATAATTGCCATGCATACTTCTGCACAGTATAAGGCACTGCCTGAAAGACTCTGCTTTTTCAAGTTTTCCAGAAGAAAATTCAGCAGTCAGTCATGTATGTCAATTTATGTGCATCTCTGAAGTGGGTAAGGGATGTATGAAATGGGAAATTCACTTGCTAATATATTCTTCATGGTAACTGCAAAGCTAAATGTGCCAGCTTCATTTAAGGCAGAAGGCCACTAGCATTTCTTGTAGACTTGACATCAAAACCCTTTAATATGTCTGTAATGTTCATACACCTTCTGGTTTAGAGGTGGCTTAGAATGTATTAGGGTGAATGAATCATAGTGAAACATTCCTGCAGCTGCTCTGATCAGAAGTACTGCTGAATCTTACTACTTATGTCCTGTCATATTTTTTTGGCCAATCCTGGTTTTGTGGTATTAAAAAAAGTCTTGTGCATGAGATGATGAGTTGGTCTGAGCCAGTTTAAGCCTGTTACTAGCTGTTTGCTGTGGAAACTGCTGTACTTAAAACCATCCCTCCTTCCAGTTCCTTGTTGCCACCTTTTTTGATAGATTGCCCACCAGAAAGCTGTTAAAGGAACCAGTTCTTGCCCATTTCATTGAAAAATGTATTTAATTTTTCATTCCTCTGGACTACTACAGAAGGTGTGGAAGCAGAGGAATAGTAATTTTTTGTTTTGTTTTTTAGTATTGCAGTTAGGTTTGTCAGAGGTATTCTGACCTTTGTTTAAAAAACAAGTCAGTGGAACAAAATAAGTATGAATTGCAATTTGAATTCAGAAACTTGAGAGACTGTACAAAGTTTTATTTTAACTTTCTAGTTTTAATTTTATATTCATTATCTCTCATTTGATAATGATAATGAACAGTCAATGAATAATACTTAGAGGCAGGTGCTGTTTAAAATTAAAAATAAAAATGTGATTTCTACAGATAACAGGAGATAATTTTGAACATTCTGGTGCAGTCTAATACTAACATTTTAGACTAGGGATACTGGCTTGCAGTTCTTCCTTGAGCCTATTCTAAAATAAGACTCCTAGCAGTGCTGAGAAGTCACCTTCCATAGGTTTGCATATACACACAATTAAAATATAATTTACTGCATTTTAAAGAGCTAGTCTATCTGGAAGAATTCTAGTTGTATTCTGCAGCCTGATTTCTTTTCTCCCTGCCACACCCCTTCCTCTGTAATGCTGCTGTATTCTAAGGCTGCTATCCAAAGCAGCAATGGGAGTGACAGTCCCTAACTGTTGTGCTGAGATGGATGATCAGCTGTCTAGATCAGAGGCTAAGAGGAGAAAAACACAGAGAGATTGAGGGGCACAACAGTTGGATAAAGCTGCTGTTTAGTAGTATTCCTGGTGGATAATATACAAATTGTCATGCCTTTTAAAATTCCAATTATTGTGCATTTGTAAACCAATTTCTTCTTATTTATCTAACAGAGTGCCTGAAGCTTTTTTTATTATTAAAATCTGAAAAGCTATCAGTGTTGTGGTAACTTCTGGAACACTGATGTTACCAGAGGCAACAGGATTTTTATATTGCAACTTGTAAATCAAGTACAGGTTGTATGGGGCTTTGAGCAACATGGTCTAGTGGGTGGTGTCCCTGCCTGTGGCAGGGGGTGAAACTAGACATTCTTTAAGGTCTTTTCCAACCTAAACTATGATTGCAGTAGTCTTGAAACACTAGAAGATCTCTTGCTGTGGGAAGATACTATAGCTACAATGTTAAAATGTTAATTTGACTTGTGGCATTTAGATATTTTACATTTTATAATGCTTATACTATGGCTTTGTGATGATGAGAGTAACAGTAATGAAAGCTGATGCTGTTAATGGGCACTTTAAAAGATATTTAATGCACAAGCTTGCACTGCAGAACAGAAAGTATGGTTAAGGTCATGATTGCTTATTTCTGCAATCAAAAATAAATCTCCTTATGCATAGTTTCATAATGTGAATGTAGGTGAATGAACCATCACTTAAGTTTCTATAATGTGTTTGTGCAAAAAAATACTTGCCACCTATAGATAACAATACTTCTCAGTAAGTAAAATTATACCTTGGATGGAATTGGTTTGTTTTCTTTAATCCTCAACCTTCCTACCACTCAGCTGCTCAATTTAAATACACTATTAGTAACACCTCAATGATATGATGTGTGAAGGACGTAAATTCAGAAATAATTTCAAATTCTTTTAATTTGCTTAGTATTTCAGATCTGTGTGCTGAGAAGGAGGTGACATTGGGCAAAGGAAAATAAAGCAAAACAAAAACAACAACCAAAAAAACCATAATCCCAAAAATGAACAATGGGAAAAAAAAAGCATTACCAAGGCCTGCATTTAAAATCAATAACTGGAAACTTTTTCTGAAAAAGCTCTTCCTTTCACTGTTCACAGTGCAGATAGTGCTGATTTTAGTTACTCCAAGGTAGGGACAGGCTATTCCCTTCAAAGCTGAGTGGTAAAATTCATGCCTCTGGAGGTTTTTGTTTGTCTAAAAGAGTCTGTGGTTTCTGTAGTTTTGCTTCTCTTCTTTCTATCTGGCTACTCTTACTCTTTTTATACCATGTTCATTTTAAAGAGCCTAAATCTCAGTCATTTTTTGAACTTTACAAGCATTTGGTCATTAGTATAAAGCATTAAAGCCTTGTTTTGCACTGCAGTGTTCACTAAATCATGTTAAAAATTCTGTATTAAGTTTAAGTGTCCAGCCCAGAGCAGCTCCCCTCCCAGTGCTGACACCAGGGTACAGAGGAATGTTGGGAGACAGTTAGAAGGTGACTAAGTTGTACACTATTTAGTCAGAGGTAACTATGTGGGTGATAATGTTCTAATTGGTTAAATCAGACTTTTTTCAATTCGCAAGCCATCTGTCTCTGCAGAAGTATTGGGAGATTTATTTAACACTCACCCACACAGTGTGGATTGAGTAGTGGGCAGGTGAATGAGATCATTATTCTGAACAAAATTACTCTTCCTAACTGTCTGTATGGTTTCATAGCCTTCATTCATTGTTTGCAATGGGTAATAATTTGCTAAAGTAGGTAACAAGTTAAATTGGTAGTAATAGCCATTGTTTTTGCCATACAAATATTTACTAATACAGTGGTGAGTACTGCATAAATAGATGAAGATGTATAGTCCTGCTATAAGAGAATAAAACATTCTGTTCAGAATCCTGGTTTAATGCATATTTGAGATACAGTTCTTACCTAGATTGAGTTCTACAACTCTACAAGTTCTGCAGCTCATGAACATTGTAGAACCAAGGGTGGGGTACAGTAGGGAAGATGGATATTAATCAATAGTAAAATCAATGTATTTTTGTCTTACTGCAGCAGAATAGGCCCTCCATCCTCTCCTACAGGAGGAGAGAAAGAGGAAAATCCCGCTCTGCTGGCTGAGAATTGTTTCAGGGAACTTCTAGGGCGAGCAACCTATGGAAACATGAATAATGCTGTCAGACCAGTTTTCGCGTAAGTTAAACATTCATGGAAGGCCTTCCCTAAGGTTTTTTTGTTGTTTTTTTTTAATTTCAGCCTCTAATTATGTTGCATTAAATTCTTTCCTTCTTTGCAGCCCAAAGGATTCCACTTCTGTTTCTTCAGAAAAATTGCCCCGCTCTTAATCTTGCCTTTTTGTTGCCTGTCTGTTAACTTGAAGCTAGTTATGGACAAATGCGAATGCATGTCCAACTCTACTGACTTTAGAGATGCAGTATAATGATTTGGATGGGTTGTTTCCTCAGCTGGCTTCTTTTTTAAATTATTCAAGCTATTAATGTCCCATAGATGACTGCTGTAGTCAGTGAAGAGACAAGCCAAGTAAAATTCAAGTAGCACAAAGGAATACTGTTCCCAAATTAATACATGAAGTTAAGATTTCTGCTTTTGTCACATTTTATTCCAAGATCTGTTTTGATATTCTGTGCCAAATATATTTAACAGCTCATTTAGTAGTGAATGGTGTCTGTGTACAAAGTATGCACAAATGCACACTACACAAAGTATAGCTGACGTATTAACTATAAAATCCCACATTTTTCAGTTCTCTGTATTGCCCCAGCAGCTTCCTTAAAAAATTGGATGTGAAAAAAGCTACAAGCATTGTAGCAATATATGTAGAGAACCTTATTTGCACGTGTAAATTTGACCAATCCGATAGTTCAGCTTTTGCAAAGTTGAATGTTTTATTAAAAATATTACATCCTTTCCTATAGTTAAAACTTGCAGTTTTCTGAGACAGATACAAAACTTTATCTATTCAAAGTGCTATTTCCAGCTTAATTTCTTATTTGGTATGATTCTAAAAGCAAGTGCTTGAGCCTGTGCACCTCTACATGCCACATGCTGTGTTCATGCACTGAAATCAGTAGATAATGACCAGTTACTCAGAATACATTGTCTCTTCTGTGAATAGAGAATCTTTGTGGTCATCATTTCTGTGTTCCATTTTGAGAAAGAATTGCCAAATAATTTTATCTCTTTATAAATAACTACTGCAAAGATTTGCTATTTTTGAAGAACTAGAGATGCAGAAAAATGCAATTTTTAAGTGTATCTATCTAATCAACTTCACTTGGTGAATGAGCAAAACTGGCAGGATGGAAGTTTGAGATAGTGAGTCCTTTGCACTTTAACTGATTGAAAAACTTGACTTAGTTTATGTATCCTTGATTAGGAAACAGTTTCTCATAGCAGTCTTCAACAATGTCACAGCATTTAAGAAAGCTCCAGAAATAAAGGCCACTTATTGCAGTGCTAACACTGGAGCTGCAGGTTCACTTCTCCACTTGAAGGCTTTCTTCATGTGGTATTGGCATATCAGTCAACTTGCTATCTTTTCCTTGCATTGTGAGGCTGAGTACATCCAACAGTTGAGGGATTTAAATACAATGAAGATAGCTGAAATCTCAAGTTGGTTTCTTGATATGGGTTTGGATTGACCATAATTGTACCTGCCTTTGGCAGAAAATCTCTGTCATTAAGTGTCTACATGTAGTAGCTGGAAATTCTCCTTTTTAATGAAATCTGACAGCTCAATCTGGCAAATATCTTAATGAAAGTAAAAAATGTTATATATGATATGAAAAAAAAGAGTATTTTATGTCAACAGTCACAAGCTATTTAGATTTACTCTAGCATGAATTGGAAGTGGTGAATAGATTTAGATTTAGATCCAGAGGGATACAGAAATGTAGTGAATAAAAACAACTTCCCAGGTACAAGTTACACTATTCATCTCACTGTATTTCTGCCCTTGTGAGTTACCACATCATCCATGCAAGGGTTTTGAATATCAAAAAAATGGTGTTTAATATTCTTTCTGCAAACATGATGAAAGAGAAGGATGTTTTATATATTCCCATACATGATTCAGTTCTCCTTTCTAATCATCAGTATCAGTTTATCCCTTTGTACTGTAAGGGCTGCTGGACATGTATGGCAGTGTGAGTGAATTAGGGACCATTAGTGGCTCTCACTCCATAAAGTTGTAATTTGCACCATTGATTCTGCTGTCCTCTTTAATTTGAGAAACCTAGCTTTGCACATTTGCTATATCTATGCAGCAGATCTTAATGGGAGGCATAGCGTTTGGTATTTTTTAATCCAGGGATAAAATGTTTTGCAGTCTTAAGTATTCCTTATTAAATGTAATTGGGAAGAAAAAACTAGGCAAAAGGTGACTTGATTTTAACTAAACTAAACGCACTCTCATGAAAATACAATTTATTGCCTTTTACAAAAACAAAACCACATTGGATAAGCTGCCTGCAATATGACAAGTAGAGTGTATCACCTACAGTAATCTAATACTCTTTTTCTTAAGAGGAACATTCCAGTATAGAAAGTATGCTACCCATTGAGCTATTGCACAAAATACTAACCTAAGATGTCATTTTCCCCTCTCTTCCCATCACTTCAATTACCTGAAGCAGCTAATACTTTGGGGTTTTTTTTTTGGAGAAAAAGAAAAATGTATGTCTTGTTGTGAGAGGAAAGGGTTTTTTTAAAAATCTTAGTATAAGATGTAGTTGATCATAATCTACCTCAATTGATCTTTGAGACAGATGAAGAGGAGCTGTCAAGGCTAACAGAGGACACATGCTGCCCTGAAAGATTAAAGGATCAGCCTCAACAAGGAGAGGATAGCAGAGAGTATTATATATTTGATAAGACAAAAAGAAAATAAGTTTGCTGTAATAAGCTATCGTGTACAAAAATGATGCACTGTACTGGAATGATATTAGGGAAAAGAAGATAGGAATAAACACATTGTGAACTGCTAAACCTTTAAAGATTTAAAGAGGTAATTTTGTTTGTCTTTCTGCCACAAGGCAGGATGAAATATACCGGTGTGTTTGGAGTGTGCACAAGGAAGCAGCTCTCCCTGACGGGTGCCCTAGTTGAGTTTTCAGTAATACAGATGTGCTGTCATCTTGTCAGACAAACTTACCCCATGGAATTTCCTGAAAACCTTTCCTGTAGGGATTTCTATTAAACGTGTCAAAATGGCAGTATCTTCTCCTAATTCTGCAGTGGACAGCAGGATAATTTAGGGCACAGGAGAGGGTAGTTTTATGCCAGCTTGTTTAATCAGCCTTGAAGGAGTTTTGTGAAGCTGTGTACTCAGCTGGGTCACCAGGCTGGTAGCCTCAGGACAGTGAGTAAATTGACACCTCCAGATTCTAGGCAAAATAAGTTGGAGTATCCTGTCTGTTGTTTTGTGTTCAGGATACTTCCTTCTTTCACCTGTATGCTTATAAGCTTGTTTTTTGAAGCATCTGTTATTTACCATGTTCTCTGGGAGAGGCCAGACCTTTTTGGGTTTTTGGGTTGGTTTTTTTTGTTGTTGTTTTGTTTTGTTTGTTTGGGGTTTTTTTGTGTGCTTTTGTTTGGTTTTGGTTTTGGTTATTTTTGGTTGGCCAGCCTTTTTGTACCTAAATCATTCCAGCTTTTTTTTTTTTTTTTTTTTCAACCTTCTAGATTTTAAAATGCATTTATTTTTGTCATGCTTTTCCAGCTACTCAGATTTCTTTGTTGTAAAATTTTATATGTGCCTTATTCATAGGTTTAAGCATAGTGCCTAAGCAGAATTTCTTGTCTTTGCTTGAAGCTCTGACAAAGTTTTTCATTGGTGGTTCCTCTCCATTTCCAGGGAATTTGATTAATTTATTGTTCTGAGTCTGTTTTGATATTTCTTGAAGAAAGTGTGGAAATGCTTCAAAAAGATAAAGGAGTATAGACACAAAGTACTTTTAAAAAAATTAATATTTTCTGTATCTCTTATTCATTAAACCTCTGTGAAAAATAGGTTCTTTGTTTTGGATTTAACACTGAAGTTTAATTGTTCGTAGCTCCTGATTCAAAACAAATTCAGTATCTTATTTAAAGTCTGTCAAGGTATTGTAACCAGCCTCTTCAGTGTGTCTCTTTCATGTAAATAAGCACAGAATATCCCAGCCACTTTTATTCATGCACTTTGAAACAGTGTATCCTTAACTCTCTATCTTTAGCATGAGTATAGTTTTCTGATCTAGGTAATAAATTGTTCCTTGGAAACTTTATGTAAAGAAGTAATCCCTTTGAAGTGAATTTTCAGCAAACTGTAAGGTGGCACTTAAATCTGTGCAATGTCATTATTTCAGATGTCTTAATTTTTGATTTACAGGCATTTAGACCATCACAGACTATGGGATCCCAATGAATTTGCTGTTTCCTGCTTCAAAATCATCATGTATTCTATACAGGTAGGGTTCTCTCCAGGGTATGTTTTCCTTGTGAATATGTTTCAAGCACGTGAGCCAGGGTTAAATGCTCACCTCACCACGATAATGTTAGACAGTAGGTGAACTCAAAAGAATCCAGAAGATCCATTTCAAAACTTCAGGTTTGTGCAAGAAAGCTGAGTTTTCATAGTGTGTGTCAGTGGTGCTTTTTTTTTTTTTGCAAGACCAGCTGAAGTTCTTGAACTGCAGGTAGCTAAATGATGTAGCACTTCACATTTCTTCTGTTCTTGTAGATTTTCCTGGATATTTTAATACTGAAAGCTATTGTATACTGGGCTGGATGGACCACTGTGGCTTCATCAGTCATGGTAGTGTTTCTAATTGATTCATCATTAATTGGTGGAACTTTAGATAAATTTATGAGTTAGAATGTTGCAGAATAGGATCATGGTCATAGCTGTAGCTGAATGGTTTATGAGTTTATCCTTCTAAAGTAATACATGAAGCTTTTCTTTCTGTTTGTTTTGTAATAGGCACAATATTCCCATCATGTAATACAAGAAATCCTTGGACACCTTGATGTTCGCAAAAGGGATTCACCACGAGTTCGTGCTGGCATTATTCAGGTTCTTCTGGAGGCAGTTGCAATAGCAGCCAAAGGATCAATAGGTAAAATTGTCTTACATTAGAAGACAGCAGGTCAAAGGATAGATTTGAGGGGTAGTGCTCATTTTTGCTTCGTTTTCAGACTGAATGAAAACATTTCTTTTAAGAAAGTTTTGTGTATACTGATTTTTTTTTTTCTCCGTTGTGCTGATAAAATGCTTGAAAACTTACTTGGTTACAGTGGCTCAAATGTACTTCCCTGGTAATTTGGCTGGTTTATAATCCTTTTCACTGAAAAAATTAGTAGATGTATTTTTATAGCCTTGTAAAAAGCAGGAATTCCTGTTCAGTAAGAAGTCACAAATCTGAAAACTGTGACTTGTCCAAAATGTCAGGAGCACTGTCACTTTGTGATGCAGCAACAGCCATTTGCTCAGTCCCCTTTCCCACAGGATGGAGAGAAGGTGGGAAGCAAGAAGTCTTGTGGATCAAGACAATGTAATGGATGAAGCAAAAACTGTGTGCACAAGGAAACCATAGTGATTTATTCAGTACTTTGAATTGACAGGCAGAGGTTTAGACACTGTGGAAAGCAGGGTCTAAATGACAGTTTGCTGAGCGTGACATTTTATGATATGGAATAACCCTTTGGTCAGTTTGGGTCAGCTGGCCCAGTCTTGTCTCCTCGGAGTTTCTTGCACACACCAGCCTGTTCTTTGTTGGAACAGAGTGGGGAAAAAGAAAAAACCTTGACACTTGCTAGCACTGTTCAGCAACAGCCAAAAACATTGGTGGGTTGACAACACTATTTTAGTTAAAGATCCAAAGCACAGCACCACCCAGCCTGCTAGGAAGAAAGTTAACTCCCTCCCAGCCAGAACCAATACAACATGATAGTAGTGGATTACCCATACTTACCTGATTGCATTTCCCGATTGCAAACTAATTGCTACAGTATCAAGGAGTAGGCACATTTCAAAAGTTGCTCCTTGGGCCATATCCTTCAAACAGTGAATTTCAATTGTTCTTTTCAGCTTATTCCAGTTTCCCCTGAGAAGGGATTGAAAAGGTCAGTTTTCCTTTTCTGAAGGCATCTCTCCCTTGACAGAGGCAGTCATTGTTATGTGTTGTTTTCAGGCCCAACAGTTCTAGAGGTTTTTAATACCTTGCTGAAGCACCTGCGCATCAGCGTTGACTTTGAGCTGGGCGACAGGCGCAGTTCAGCGGGAAGTGCCACTTTCAGCATAAGCTCCAAGGAGAGTGATGAGAGGATTGTCCAGAATGCCATTATTCAAACTATTGGTGAGTAATGACAGGAGCAGTGGCTTACTTAAAATTGCCCTTCTCCTCCTCCTTTCCCTATGAGGTGGTATTAAAAGAGCTTGAATCAAAAAGGAGCAGTAGCAGCTGTGGTACCTCTGATGTATTTGCCTCTAAATATCAGGCTCACTTCATGTATTTGACTTCTGAAAGACTGTTCTTTTAGTTATTAACTGAGCAGATAGCCAAGAAGCTCAATGAAAATTAAAAATGCTTGTGGTCTTATAATAATATAACCAATACATTTATTATATGACCCTTGAAATATAGACATTATTCTGTACATTTGGTACAGAACTGATATTAGTCCTTTTATGAAAATCGTAATGCAAGCAATCTTATATAGTAATATAGTTTAGTACGTACTAAAGTTGTAGAAACCAATGTTAAATGTAGTGGCAACAATGACACCTAATGGCCAGCAGTGCTACCATGGCTTAAGTACTTTTAAGCGCAATACTAAAAATGAAAGCAACATCTTCTGTACATGATTTCATTAAAATAGCCTCTCCTCTTTTTTAAGATTTTGCTTTACAATAGTAAAGCAGCCTCTAAGTGAAGTGATGGTCAAACAGTGCTTGTGTAGCTGTGAGACTTCTGTTTGCACATCTGTGATATTTAATGGTGACAAGGACAGACAAAAGTTAACACTGTGTTTCGTGAGAAACAGTTCATATTGCTCAGTAGTTATAAATTAACAGATGTCACTTATTTATTTTTTTAATGACACATTTAAAGAAGGATAATATTTGAAAGTTTTAGGGTTCAAAGAAGAAAGAGTCATTAAAGACTCTGTAAAGCAGAAATGAACATGTGAGTGTTATGCCCTAAAACAAATTACAGTTTTAGTCTTCATCTGTTTTGGCCTTGTTAATATATTCCTTGTATTTATAAGGCTTTTCTTTTAAGTGCCCTTTATCTCTTTCCTTCAGTGATTATGTTCCATTTTTATTTAGGATTTTTTGGAAGCAATCTCCCAGATTACCAGAGATCAGAGATTATGATGTTTATTATGGGAAAAGTGCCTGTTTTTGGGACAACTTCACAATCCCTGGATACCAGTCACCTTGGGTTTGTATATCCTAGATTTTTAGAATCCAAATGATTTCAAGAAGTGAAAACTATTAAAAATTCTCACTCAGGCTGCATTAAATACTGTGTGGTATCAAGACAAGCACAGTGTCAGCAGAATGAAACCTATCTCCAAACATATTAAGGATAGAAAATAGATGATTGTAATGCAACTTAATCTTCACTAAAACATTTATTCTCTCCATAGTTGTAGAAATGTTTTGGAAATTATCTACTTCATGGTGATTGATTCCATAACTTTTTATAGGTGTGTTTTCATTAAAGTTCCATTTCCCTCATTCACTGCATCTTTTCAAATAGCTGCATAAACTACATTTTTTTTTTTCCTCTTCATTCTGTACAAATTGACTTTACATTAAGAAATAAACAACAGAAATTACAGTCAGTTTGTTTTGGTTTAGTTTTTCACTATTTATTTAGAAATGAAAGAGCTATAAGTAGGGGAAGACTCCTGTAATAAGCCCATTATTAAAAAGCTGCCATACACTGAAGTAATATTTTTTTTCCCTATTATATGAATAGTTTTGTTTAAAAGCTGTTTTCCCTCAATAAGGGGGAAAGTTTTTCTTGTTGATTTCGCAAATAGACTTTTTTTCCAGACTCAGAGTTTTAGGGTCTGACTTAAGAAGTGTCATCATTTCTTAACAGACTCAATTACATTTTAATTCAGAAGAAATTCTGAGCAGTGATACTTGTCAAAATTAAGTCAAGTATGTAGTGGTTGAATATTTCAGATAAAAAGTGATTTCTGAGTGAAATATGAAGATTTAGATCTGTTTTACATATATTATTTACTGTTTTCTCAGTTGTATGTGCTTTGGTTTTTAAGCCTTCCTATGTGTCCCTTTCAAAAACATATTTATTGCAACTCATAGGAGATATTTGCCCCTTACTTGTGGTCATCCAGCATCCCTTCTAAGTCTGCTGTATTTGCCTGTCAAAAATGCAGTTGTTAGAATGTTTTCTGGAATAGAATGATATTTTGAAGATATGCAGTGAAACTGATTTTCAACTTTTTTTCCAATTGTAGGGATTTGGGGACTAGAAGGATTCAAATAATGTTACTGAGATCTTTACTTATGGTAAGCTTTCTGTGTTCAGTATATTCTGTCATAAGCATACTATGTTTCACTTGTATAAAAAAAAAATACAATATTGCAACTCTGACTTATAAAATTAAACATACCTTCATATTACATAGGCCTGTAGTCTGGGTAAAATGGTGACAGCGTTTTCCCAATTTATATTACAAGCAGCTCAAGAAATATCCCTCCATCTGTTAGAGCACTTCAGTGAATATCATTTCTGATTGGATCTGCAAATGCAAAAGAACACCGTAGAGTAGGTCGAGTTGACTAGTTCTGTCAGCAGTGCTGGCAACATGGAAGTGAAATTACTTCTGTCTCTCACACCAGAAAAGCTGTAATTGGTAGAGTGGCTAATATTTTTAGAATTGTAGGAATGGATGACTGTCTCCAAGCCTTAGAACCTCAGGCACCAATTTCTTTCCTTTCCACCACATTCTTTCCTATTCCTTTCCTAAATTTCTTGTAAGGTACAATTAAATGTTTTATCACAAATACATATTTCACCTGTAAATCTTCAACGAGTATTCCTGAAAGTACCTCCTGATGGTAAGGATCAGAAGTGAATAGTAAAGGAGGCTCTTGCATGTAGAATCCTGGCCTATTTTGTTACAGAAGCTGAAAACAGTTTGGTGACTAAAGTAAGGGAAATACCATAAAGAATCACCTTACGACTATAGCAGAATATTGCCTTCTGGAAAATGAATGCCTTCCTTACTTTGAGATGAAATCTGTGTGTGGTGTTAGGCAAATCAGTTAAACTGTTCTTTGCTTGTCAATAAGAAATCCTATATTCTTGCTTGCAGAAGAGCTGAGCATTCACAGTTGCAATTTAAGAAGAGAAAACATGCTAGAAAGGACCTCAGGGGGTCATTTTGCACATTGTCATCATTAAAGATAGATTCAGCTATGCCTAAAATGTTCCTGACAATATTAATCTCACCAGTCTTAAAAATTTCCATTGGAGTTGTTAAGAAATGCTGTAATTATTTGGGGTGCTACATAGCCTGTAAATATGCTCTGAGGGATCCAGATTGTGCATGTGGAAAGCATTTAACTAACATTTTTGACACTGAGTGTTGTTTTGGCTCATCTATTAGATTATGGAAGTAAAATCCCTTCATGGCACAAATATGTGAAAGTGAATGTTTTGATGCTAAATTAATTACTCAGATATTGATAAATACTGTGGAAAAAATGTGGGAAGGAATTTGTCTTCAGAGCAAAGCTTTTATTGTGTTGTATGAGGTTTAGTCTGCACATACAATGAGGTAGAAACTACTGAACTCTGCCTGTTCTGGGTACTGAACTGTATTCTTTACAAAATAATAATACTTCATAACATAATTAGTCTGTTGTCATGCAGGCAGACAACTTTTATGTTATACAAGCAATTAAAATCTGGCACTTCAAGAAAAGTATGCACTTCTATTTGCAGCCTTATTCGTGTGCTATTAGTAATTTTCCATTTCCAAAATGGTTAATTAGAAACCTTCATGTACCCTCACATTTCTCTGCCAACCAGTTTCCTTTCAGCTTGTTCAGTTATGCTGTAGGTGGTGGTTGCTCACATGCTGTTGTTTAGCTCCAGCAGACAGTGAAGCAACACCCAGTCACTTGTTTTTTCACAGTGGGGTGGAGAACTGGAAGCATGTGGGAAAAGTGGGTTGAGATTAAGACAGTTTAGTAAGTAAAAAAGAAATTAAGAAAAACTAAATGAAGGTAAAAGAAAAACAAACCATCAAAAATGGAACAAAACCCCTGCCCAAGAAAATTAACTGTCCCAGCCAAAACCAGTACAAGACAGTTCACATTTAGAATCTGTAATGCTGTGGAATATGCATAATTAAGGTATATTTATTATACAATATCTGATTACTTGTATTATAATTAAATTTTGGATAATTTTGCTCCCCTCATCCTAAACAGCTGGTGCTTGTCAGTTTCTGAACTCTGTTTTGATTTTGAGATTGCAATATTCTGGTAACTTCAATTTTAAGGGACAGTACATTTAAAACATTTCTGACTTCTGTAAATGTTCATCTTATTAGTATTTAAATTGTCAGATACAAGTTAATTTTTCATTATATACTTACAGAGTTTGCTTTAAATAAAAGGAATGGAATGAGGCAAGTCAGAGAATAGTTTATAAAAGGAAGGAAACAAGACCATGGTACCTGATTTCTAAGCAAATAATGCTAGTTTTCTCTTTTGCAATACAGTAGTATCCATATGTACATACAGGGGTTTTTTTTCTTCCCATGAGTGTACTCAGTACCATACCTGAGCAGCTCAGAATCTGAAAAGGGAGAATCTCAAT
This sequence comes from Ceyx melanurus, assembly GCA_024611195.1. Classification (NCBI taxonomy): domain Eukaryota; kingdom Metazoa; phylum Chordata; class Aves; order Coraciiformes; family Alcedinidae; genus Ceyx; species Ceyx melanurus. Next base: position 27,463 of record JANHGL010008620.1, read on the forward strand.
TGAAATTATTACTGTCTTTTCATACCTTGCAACTTCTCATTGGCCATTTTTTCAAACAGTTTTATAAATTACACCTTTACTTTTTGAATATTTGACTATTCTATGAATACTGGTTTGAATCCACCTTTCAGGAGCCAAAGCAAGCCCACCAAAAGAGTCAGTGACAGCTGCAAGTAATTCTTACAGTGCAATAATGCCACAAGTTAATTTTGTTTCCAACAACAGGTGACGTCAGGTTATAAAGCAACGACCATAACGAATGCTCTGCCCCAACCGTTTCTGGACCCCTTACTGTCTCCTTCCCTCATGGAGGACTCAGAGCTAAGGCAGCTGGTCCTGGAGATACTCCACAATCTCATCGACAGGCATGACAACAGAGCAAAGCTCAGGGGGATAAGGTAGTTCTTGTTGTTTGCTTTTGGCCTGCTGGAAATTCTAATTTAATCTCTTGAATGATAAATGCTGATGATTTTTAAATATCTGTCCTCATATGGAATGTTAATGTACTGGCTTTGCACAGTGCTCAGTGTCATTTATTGATGGCAGGTTTTACGGGTAAGCCTCAGTGCACAGTACCTTAAATAATCATTCCTAATAACTGTCAGCTTGGCTGTGGAAGACAGAATATGGTGTTCTATGTAGAGGAGAAGAAAAACGTCGTTGTTATAATTCTGTTTGTGGTTCTACTCCTTCAACTAAAATGTGAATGTCATTGTTAAACATGGATATAATTAACATGGAAATTGCTTCAAGATTTGTTAGAATAGTTCAGATATTTCACATCCTCTTCTCTTTCAACTTCTTTTTGCTAAGATGACATTTTTGCTTCCTTTGTAGAATAATACCAGATGTTTCTGATCTAAAGATAAAACGAGACAAAATTTCAAGGCAAGATGTGAGCTTCATGAAGAAGGTAATTGAAGAAGTGAACTTTTCTATCTAGAAAGAACATAAAGTAAATGAAGCAGTTGCTTTCCTTCTACAACTGTGATTTACAACAAGTTTTCATATCTAAGTGCATTTCTTCAGTGGGATGAATCATTTTATTACTTCTATTTTCTGGATATACTGTCTCTTAAACAGCTAACCTTTACTGTGCTTATTTCATATCTCTGCTAATGCCTTTTTCCCTCTTTTCTAAATAAAACACATTTGAACAACTCGGTATTTGATTTTAGAAGTAATAAATATGCCACCATTATCTTTGTTATTTCTTAAGTGAGTATGTCCTGCTTGAAAAACAGATGGTAAAAATTAGGTTTCTGTCTCCTGCTGAATCTGAGCTAGTATTTGCAGAAGTTAAAGCATCAGACCTTAGGTCTTGAGACCAGTGTATACGTTTTATCCTTTTTTATGTTTTTAATCCTCTAACCAAAATGATCTAACATTAAAGTTGGCCCTGCATAGAGTAGGGATTTGGACAAGAGGACCTGTAAGTATCTTTCGAACCTAAATTATTCTGTGTTTTGAATACTCATTTCCACATTTTTTTTGTTTTACAGCATGGTCAGCAGTTGTACAGACACATCTACTTGGGCTGTAAAGAAGAAGATAATGTCCAAAAAAACTTCGAACTCCTGTTTACATCTCTAGCTCTTACCACAATTGAACTAGCCAATGAAGAAGTGGTTATTGACCTCATTCGATTAGCTATTGCTTTGCAGGTATGGGTCTGATCAGTGTTGGGATAATTGACAATTGGTATTTGTTGAGCTTCAAATGGGAAATCCCATTATTCACTCTGAATTTGATGGATCTATTAAGGAAGGGCACCTTGCACATACCCCTTGTTAATAGGGAAGTTTCAAATAATCAGATTGGTTACAAACTTCTGCTGCATGTTCACTCCAGGAAATGTAGCAGATGTGGAAATTTGAAACAGTCTCTAGAATTACTAATACATTTGTTTGAAGATTGACAGAGGATTTTTGTAACCCATGACCTTGCACCATATGGACTGTCCTCACCTTGGAAGAAAGCTTTAGGTTAATTGGTTGGAAATATTAGTCAAAACAGACTATTTAATCTTACCTTAGAGTAAAATTCTTATCAGTGTGTTTACAGACTTTATGACTTAACATTTAATCCTGTAAATAAAATATTATTTCATACTTGCGTACAGTCCTCAGTCAAACTGCATCACTTAGTAGAGCTTATCTGTGTTGAAATTAAAGCATTAAAACGAAAGTAGTGCTAGATGTGCCATGGAAATATGATTAAATTATGTCCTGTATTCCCAGTTTAGTGTCTGGTGTTAACCTTATTCCCACTTGTGCACCTGCATTATGAAACCTCTGAAATGCAGAGTTCATCATTAATTTTAAAATATGTCACTGAAGCAAATCCTTACTGGATCAAAATGACATTAGGAGTTTTACCAGAGCAAAACTAATACAGTCTGAATAAACATAGAAATTCCAATAAGCATTAAGTAATTCCCTTCAGGATACTGTATCTGACTCACGAGAGTGATATTTATTATTAAACTACTCTTCCTAATTTTCCTGAAAAAAGTTATGATCTGCAGGTGTTAAGGACAACCTGTAACCTGTAAATTCTTTCTGAGAAACTGAAGGTTGAGTAGATGTATTTCTCTTCATTGGGCTTGAATCCTTTTCAAAGGATTGAACTTTTAAGTTCCCTAAATTCAGATCAATATAGAATTAGTTCAGGAGTGAGCTAAAAGACTAGGATTTTAAGATGAGAGCTATTACATGCTAACTAATAACAGATAGTCATTGTATTTCAGCCAGTATTTTTAATAATAACTAACTTCTATATATCCCCAGACATCCTGTTAACCTGGGGGAGTGTAATGCTGTTCTTTGTTTCAGGACATGGCCATCATCAACGAGGATAACCTGCCGACCTTTAACCGCTGCGGGGTCATGGCGCTGGTCGCAGCGTATTTAAACTTCCTCAGCCAGATGATTGCAGTTCCTGCCTTCTGTCAGCATGTCAGCAAGGTAACAATGAATTAAGTCATTAAAGTAATTTAGAAGAGTACACATTCTACTGTAAAATGGGGAAATAACTTCTGCTGAATAACTGCATGTGGTATTTGTGTCCACCAACATTGCTCTTTGTCTTCTGTCTCCAATGGCATTACTTGCTGACTCCTAAATTATGCACAGAATCACAGAATCACAGAAATTAGGGGCTGGAAGGGACCTAGAAGATCATCTAGTCCAACCCCCCTGCCTGA
>JANHGL010008621.1:0-12457 GCA_024611195.1 Ceyx melanurus
GGGTTTTCTACCTTAGGGCTAAATTAAACCTCTTTGTAAGGAGAAATGCTTTCACCAGGAGGCAGAGGTGATAAAGCGGGTGAGGAATGGAGACAAGGAGCAGCAGGCTGTAGGGCAGCTTACTCGTGAGACAATTGCAGGCTGCAAGGAGAAACATGGCCCTGGGGAGGGCAAAGGCTCTCCCTGCAGGGGTGGGAGGTGGAGGGGGGGGTCTGGGGCAAGAAAGTCCCAGGCAACAAACAAGATTATACAATTAGCTGACCACTCGAAGCAAGGCCTGAGGCTGTTTTGATAGCTCAGTGTGCACAAAAACACATCGAATCAGTCAACTTTGTGAGGAACAAAGCAGGAAAGCCTTGTGCTGCTCTACAAATTGGCATCCTGTCCCCTCCCAAACCCTGTGTGCCTCCAGCCCCAGTATCTCTGGAAGGGATGGGGGGAGACAAGGAAGGTTGGGAGGAACGCAACAAGAACTGAAGGTGTAGAGCCATGCCTGGATGACTAAGTGAGCTAGAATTTTCTGTTTGGAAAACGTGCTGCAGGGTGGATACAGTCCAGGCTTGTAAAGCTGTGGCTGGCATGGAGAAGCCACTCCAGTGTTCATCCACCCTTTGGCAGTGAGGATGAGGGAGCCCTGGATGAGGCCCTACGCATGGGGAAGGAGGCTGCCGTTGTGCAGAGGCTCCTGAGTCAGAGGAGGAAGTAGAGAGTTCACAGAAGTGAAACCTACCACGGGCTGCAAAACACATGAACAGCATGTCCCTTCCAGCTCAGAGGTTGGGTGAGGAGTCAGGGAGTAGTCTGTGTCAGTGCCATGCTTATATGAGACTGACCTCTGGTTTGGCCCAGGCTACCTAACCTTATTTTGGGAGGGCCTTTGTTTGTCCCAGTGCTCTGGTAATGGTGCACAATCACACACACTCATACGTCTTGTGAAATATAAGCACGTGTCCTCACAGATTGTGACTGAAGGTGGAGGCAGGCAGGACTCTGCCCAGGAGTCTTGTTCCCTGCATCCCAGCACAAGGTAGGAGGACCCATAAGTGGCACTTTTAGAGTTCAGGCATGCATATGAAATGTCATGAAACGGGTGGTCTTGCAGTGTTTCCCATCCTCCAGCTGAGTCATGGCCACCAGCGCTTCACATGACTTGCACACCCCTGCTGGGCTTGTTCCCTGCCCACAGGTAAACCACCATGGGTGCCCAGATCAGCATTCCTTCCAGGAGGGCTCTGGTGTCACCCAGGAGTGTGAGCGGATGTAGGTGATGGGGTGAAGCCTGGTGAGGCATCTGGCTCTCCCCTGTCTTGGCTGTGCTTGAAGGAACTGCTGACATCCCTGCAAATTGATCCCCTACAAGTTGTGGCAGGAGGATACAGGGTGGTTGCCATCAGCCCTGAGTGCAAGGGCAGGGCTATGCTTGGTATGGCATAAAGGGCTTTCCTTTAATGAAATGGTGTTTCTGGTATAACCCTGAGCATGCCAGCACTGTGAAACTAATCTTGAGTGGAAAGCAGAGTGTGTGCTGTGCTCACCTTCAGTGGAGGCAGCAGGAGCAGGAGGAAAGGTGAAGTGTGGGAAGGGAGAGGTAAGGAAATCTCTGCAGCCCAGACAAACAGCTGCCTGCAGGCATGGCTGTCCTGTAGTGCAGACTTCCACTGAGGTTAGATGGTTTCGGTGATATTTTTTGACTTTGTCCCCGCTGTGGGCTCCCAGGGCGTGGCCGGCAATGGGACTGCATGGCCCAACACCGCAGGTGTCACTCGGCGCCTATCAAGGTCTTTGTGTGGTGTGAATGGGCAATTAAATCTGTGCTATCTCTTGTTTGTACCTGGTCAGAGGTGCTGGCCTGTGGTTTGTTAAGCCTGCTCCTTGTTATCTCGCTCCTTCTGCTTATACATCACTTCCAAGTGGCTAAGGCAGACAGCTCTAGGGAACAAGATGGATATCCTTACACCACAGCCTCACGTCGCTTCTACTTTTTCCTGCCCCCCAGGTAGTGCAGCCACCAAGCTGGTGGCTGGGCTAAACATCAAGAGACTCCTCCAGGAGGTGGTTAGAGCTGTGCTATGCCAAACTAGCGGCTTGAAGGTGGCCACCACCCTGCAGTCCCTTACCCCGGCCTCCTTTGGTAGGTCTGATCTTGCCGGGCGGGAGAAGGGTTACCACCTGTTGCTGATGTTGGTTCTAGTGACATTTTCTGTTTGTGGTAGGGCTGTTTGTAAGAGCTGGCAGCTAGACTTGTTTCCTGCTGTAATGAATGCTGACCCGTGCACCCCTTGGCAGGCACTGGCTCTTTGTGGAAAAAAATTAGGAGGCACTTAGCAAGTGAGACAGAAAATAAACAGAGCAAGCAGGAGACTTCGGCGGGCAGCTGGGCAGTGCCCGCAAGGAGGTCAGGCTTCTGACGCACGGATGTGGGTGCTCTCCAGACAGAAGCAGGAGGTGTCTGGGAAAGCAGCATGGCAGAGAAACACACAGTGCCCTGCCCCAATCCTTCTGCCTCTTTCCCTGCCACCTCCTATTACATCCATCTCTTCCTCTCTTCCCTGGGTGCATGGGCAGCGGGACCCAGGCTGTGTGCCAGCTGTGGTACTTGACACCTCTTCTCCTCCTCCTCTCCGGATGCCACTATATCCACATGGCCCACATGACTGGATCTGGGGCCTGACTCTCACCCCTAAGAGGAGGGGAGCACGGAAGGGGCCATGCCTCATTGCCTTCAAATACACTCAACACTGGGATTGTTCTGACTTTATCTTCTCCAGGTACGTCTGCAGGGTTGGTCCCTGCCCCGGTTTCTTGGGGCACAGAGGTGACCTGCTGGGAGCTGTAGGAGAGGAGCCACAGGCTTGGCTGAGCAATGGACAGTGTGTTGAGGTCTTGCTGGGGACCCATGGGAGGAGCTCGTGTTCTCCTGCCTGTTTTGAGGTGATGTCAGTTTGCTTGGGACAAGCAGTTGCCCTTGGCAGGCCTTTTGTATGTGAGGGGGTGGCAGTCGTGCTTGCAGATCCCCCTGCTAATCCAGAGTCCAGGCTCAGGGTGTCTCCTACCCGCAGAGTCACTGGCAGGTTGCCGGGAAGGGATTTTGGGATGTTTTCTCTGAAAGCCTGGGTGGGTCACAAGGGCGAAACAGGAGCTGTCATGAGCTGTCTGCATGGGAAGGCAGGGGAGCAGCACTGAAGATGGCTCCAGAGTCAAGGGGTGGCACCTGACAGATTGGAGGGGCTCCGGGTCCCATCCAGACATACCCGTTGTCCTGCTCTAGCTTTTCCAAACAGCCAAAGGGCTTCCCAAATACCTCTTCTCATCCCACCGGCTCCATCACAGCTCTAGGCGCCCCCACCTTAAGGACAACACCGGGGGAAGGAGGGGAGCTGTGCCCAGCACCGGGCGCGCACCTCCGGCGGGGTGTCGGGCTTCGCTGCCTTTCAGGCACGCCAAGGCAGACAGGGACTACAGATCCCAGCATGCTGCTCCCTGCCCGCCTCCCCCCACCACCTGGCAGGGTGAGGGCAGAGATGCCGTAGCCGGCAGCGGCGGCGCGGGCAGCGAGGGGCATGCCCCGCGGGGTTCAGGGGCTCAGCGCCGGGAGCCCCGCTGCCGATGAAGCCCTGGGAGAGGTGCAGGAACATCCCACGCTGCACCGCCCGGACTGGAAAAGAACAAGGCAGGCCTGCGGCTTCCCCGGGGCGGCTGATCTCGCTCTGCCCCGACAAGAGGGGAAGGGAGGGAGAGGGAAAGGTCCCTTGTCGGGCCTGCCTGCGGGGGGAGCAACTTCCAGACGGCGGCGGGGGCTGGGGAGATGGCGATGGGGGAGAAGGAAAAATGGGGAGAAGGAGTGGTGGGCGCCAGGGAGGAGACGGCAGTGCTAGGGACGCCCTTGGATTTCCAAGGTGACCCAGGAAAGGGCTGCGAGAGCCCCAGGGAAGCGGGAAGTGGAAATGCGGGGTTTGCGCGGTTCTGGGTAGACAGGCTGCTCAATTAAGTGTCATTTTGTGCCACCGTGCCCTGGGTGTTGGAGAGAGGTGGAGAGGGCATAGGGGTGTAGGCTTCTGCTTGCAGCCCCAGGATTGGGAACAGAGAGCTGCAAGCTCACAAATCCCTTAAGAACCTGCTTTGGAGCAGCCGTGCAGCTGGTGCAGAGCAGCCCGAGCAGCTCAGGAGAGCAGCTTGCCTCTCGGAGGGAAGGCCGGCTTTCCCGTGGCCAGCAGAACGGGCTGTGTGTCTCAGCCCCTCGGCTGAAGGACTCTTGAGCCACAGGTTTCCAAAGCTGCTGCACTGTGCTCTCTCGTCGTTTATCAGCTCTTTTTGGCTCCTGATACTGGAATGCTTGCCTGGCAGCAAATCTTGGGGGTTAAAACCAGCACTGCCCCTGCCTGGCCTGAGTCCCTCGCTACTCCATAAAATCCTCTGTTTGCTTTCTAGACGGCGAGCAGCCACGAGACCTGCTGAGACCTGTTCTGGCTCTTGCCACATAAGATGACAGCAAGAGACGGACCTCAAGATAGGTAATGATAAGCTTCAGTGTAGGTGTAAGGACACAAGTAGGCTAGCAGGAGGTAAAGGAGGATGGGGGGACCCAGCATCTGGAAGACCTTCTCTGGTACATGCACATGAAGCTGTCCCTTCCCTGAGATGCTCTCGTCAGCTTTTCCATAACAAATGGGCTTTAAAATAGTCCCTGACACTGGGACATGTCTTGGGAGCAACCCTGCTCTGCTTACAGCTGCTGTGCATCTGGGTGCTATGTGCTGAAGAGCAGCCAACCTCCTCCCACTAGTCATACCCTCCTGGGAAGGGCCTCCCACAGCTCCTCTGTGGTGCCCCATCTCCAGCAGCCCAGGCTAGCAAGAGCTGGGGGGGGCAGGGACAGGGCAGTAAATTTATTTCTCCTGGTGATTCCCACTGTGGGGCTCAGGACAGACAGAAGCGAGGGCAGTCCCCTGCCCTGCCCGGCATCTTGGTCCAAACTACTTTGTCCCCTCCACAGGTACAAGGCTGTCTGGCTGATCTTCTTCATCCTTGGCTTGGGAACATTGCTGCCATGGAATTTCTTCATGACTGCCAGGGAGGTGAGGGCTTCCCTCCCAGTGCTGCACATAACACTAATTGTCCCGTCACATCTTGGGGCCATGGTGTGGGTGTGTCAGCACAGCACAGCATAGCATAACGACCCCATGTTTGCATGGGGGAGATAGAAGCATGAGTGACCTGGGTGGATGAGTGGCACTGAAGCAGCAGGAGGGGTGGGCATGGGGCCTGAGAGGGGACAGGGGTGGCCTGAGCGTGCTGTGGGGGGACTTCACAGTATCTCAGCCCCACCAGTCTTCTTCCCTCACAGTATTTCATCAGCCGCCTTGCGGATGTGGAGGAGGTGCGCCAGTTCGGGAACCAGAGCGGTGAGGCTACTGTGTCCCCCTCCTACCTGCAGTCCATGTTTGACAACTTCATGACTCTCTGTGCCATGGTGCCTCTCCTCATCTTCACCTGCCTCAACTCCTTCATCCACCAGAGGTGAGCCTTGCCCCATTCTTGCCACTGCCAGCCATAAGGCCACCATAGGGCATCTATAGGGTCTCGTCCATCCTCCTATCCTGGCACTGAGCCAAGCCACAGCCCCTTAAGCCAAAGGCAAAACATCAGTCTCCTGTGCTGTCATTTGACTTGGATTCCCATGGAGAACTTTACCCCAGCCTTCTGGGGGTGAGATTTCCTCACTGAGATCCTCTCTTGTAGGATTCCTCAGCAGATACGCATCTCGGGCAGCCTGGTGGCCATTGGACTGGTGTTTTTAGTCACTGCAATCATGGTGAAGGTCGCCATGGAGCCTCTTCCCTTCTTCGTCTTTACCATGATCAGCATTGTCTTCATCAACTGTGAGTGAGGCAGCGGGGAGAAGGAAGGGGGCACAGCCCCATGGCTAGGGCTGATCTCTGTGGGAGAACAGCACAAACCTCACTGCGGGAGAGACGAGGAGGAGGGGGATCTGTCTTGCCTCGCGGGGAAGTTCCCCGCAGAGGTACAGTCCACCTTTGCCTTTGGTTTCTCATTTCTGCTCCTCTTTCCTCTTCACAGCCTTTGGTGCCATCCTCCAGAGCAGCCTGTTTGGGCTGGCAGGGCTCCTGCCAGCTAGCTACACCGCTCCCATCATGAGTGGGCAGGGCTTGGCGGGTACCTTTGCTGCTTTGGCGATGATCTTCAGTATTGCCAGTGAGTAATCCCTGCCCCGCAGTGACGGGGACTTCCCAGAGCACTGTCAACAGGATCTGCTGGGGTCACACTGTAGGTTTGGGTGGGAGGTGGCAGCAGAGCCTTGCTCCTTTCAGTCCTTGTCATCTAATACCTTTTTCCCCCCACATCTCCTCCCATCCTGTGCTCACAGTTGGCGCCCAGCAACCTGAAAGCTTCATTGGCTACTTCACCACAGCCTGCGTGGCAATCGTGTTGGCTATTGTCTCCTACATCCTTCTGCCTCGCATGGTGAGACTGTCATCCTGGTTGGGAGGGGTGTGGAGACATGGGACCTTTACACATCAAAGCATAAGGACTGTGGCCTGCTAGCACTCCGGCCCTGGCTCCTGACATGTACCTCCTGGGACAGGGCAAGCTCTCCCATGCCCTGAGAGAGCTCTCTGGGATACTTTCCAATTCAGATACCCCAGTATTCTTGGGGTACCATGGAAATGAGCCCCTGGGTGAGTGGGAAAGAATCAGCATGGGACATAAATGGAATACTTTGCTCATATTTATTACCACAATGTTCCTGGCAGCTTTCTTTCCTCACATATCAGTGAGTTCTCCATGGCTGTCTCTCCACAGGATTTCTTCAGATACTACTCCATGAAGGACAAGACGGAGTACCGTGTGTACAATGCAGAGCTGGAGACCAAGAGAGACCTAATTAAGAATGGTGAGGGGCTGAGAGGAGGAAGAGGAAGGAAAAAAAGGAAAAGCTGAGAGAAAGAAAGAGGCAGAAAGACAAAATTAGATCTCAGCTTTCTGTGGTCTGCTATGCCCTCCTTGTGTCTTTCCCTGCAGATGAACCCAATGGTATGGAGCAGAATAACTCAAAGATCATCCCTATCCACAACCCTGATGAGAAGCCCTCAGTGATTGCTATTTTTAAGAAGGTTGGTGAGTTGCCAGCAATCCCTGCCCTGCCCCCTTTATATCAGGCGATGGGCAAAGGTGTAGGAGAGCATGAGGAGAGACCAGCCCTGCGCTGGTCTCTTGCCTTGTGTTTGGTACCAGCCTCTTTCTTTCATCTGCCTAGCTCTGGGTCATGGCTGTATCTGTGTGCTTTGTCTTCACTGTCACCATCAGCGTCTTTCCTGCCATCACAGCTAAGGTGTCCACTGTCCTCGGAGAAGGAAACAAATGGGGTAAGTGTGGCCAGGTTTGGGGTGGGGCAAGAGGAAACTGGGAACAAAATAAATGGGAGAAGAGAAAGTGGAATTTGAAGTAGCAGGTATATGTGGTGGGTTAACCCTGGCTGGTGCCTGGAGCATGTTTTTCCTGTCCTTCTCCGACCTTTGGTATCTGCAGTGTTGTTTCTCTCACTCCTCTCTCTGGCTGCAATTGTGTAGTTTCAAGTGTTTTTTTCCCCCTTCATTTATCACATTTATCACTGATTGGCTTGGCCTTGGCCAGTGGTGGCCACCTTGGAGCCAGCTGGCATTGGCTCTGTCAACACAAGGGAAGTTTCTAGCAGCTTCTGACAGAAGCCACCCCTATAGCCCCCACCACTATCAAAACCTTGCCATGCAAACCCAATACAGTATGTCTGAAGGGACAAGGAAACCACTGTGCATGATGGTTTAGATGCAGACACTGGCCTGGACAGCCCTTAGTTGGAAACCAGGAGGATCTAGGTCTGAAAGACAGCCTCCAGGCAATTGTCAGGAGGGCCTGGAGCACCCTGTGACCTTTTCCCCTTCCACAGGTCTCTATTTCATCCCTGTCTCCTGCTTTCTGCTCTTCAATGTTTTTGACTGGACAGGACGAAGTCTCACTGCTCTCTTCACATGGGTAAGCATGGGGCAGGTAGCAAATGTCCAGGTAATCTCCATCCCCAGGCCCTCAGCCACGGCTCTCGCTCAGGCTGCCATCCATGGCTTGGAGCTGGAAGGCAGTGCAGAGCTGAATCCTGCCTTAGCTTTAATTTCTAAGGAGAGAGTTATGGGTTAGAGGCGAGAACTACAATGTCATCCTGTCCTCCTCCCACCTCTCTTTTAGCATGGCTTGGATGTAGCTGCCTCCTCCATTTCAGCCTCTTTGTAAACAAACCTTCACTCCAGCTAGGCAAACGGCGAGACAAGACAGCAGCAGGGGGAGAGGGTGAACGACAGGGCAGCCCAAAATAAAACCTCTGGCCTCCACACAGGACAGCTGTGTTAAAGAGCCTTGACCTGGGAGCAGAACAGAGCCATGCCATGTAGATCGTAGAACTGTCCCCTGCCTGGCTCAGGGCTGCTGACTGAAGCTGTGATGGGTGGTGGTCAAGGCAGGGAGCTGTCCTGTCTGTGTCTCTTCCTGCCCTTCACCCGCACAGCCCCCAGGCACCATTTCTCCCTGTATTGTTCAGGCTGTTTGTTTTGAGAAGCTCCTTGATACCATGTGCTGTGGGCTCTGTCCAGGCCTGACTTCTCCACAGCCTGGAGCTGCTTCTCCCCTGGCTATCACTGCTGGCTGCCCTTGGCCTTGGCCATGAGCCGCATTGCCTGGTATCCAGCTTGTAGCCTCCGTGGTGGGATGACCCAGCAGGAGACGTTTCCAAAACAAGAGTGTGGAAACTCTGACTGCCTGTGGTTTGGGCCTCATTTCCCTGGTTGGGGCCCCACTTGCTCCTTTTCTCCTCCTTGAGCAGGAGAGACTGCTGCTCTTGCCAGTTTGCCCACAGACACAGCAGCTGGACTAACCTCGGCTTCCCCCCATACTCATGAAGCATCCTACTGCTGCACCAGCCTGGCAGCTCTCAAGGCAGCTGTGGGTCTCTCCTGACCCCAGACTGGTGAGCCCTGTCATCTGATATCCTGACACCTCTCTGAAGGCACCCCAGAAAGAGTCATACACATCTTGTACCTGAGGCTGCCTCATTCCAGCTGCAGGGACAACACGGGGGACAGTGGCTTCTTCGTCCCAGCCTCACATGTCCAAGGACTCTGTCAGGATCTGACGAGACTGTAACTCAGTCTGTGCCTTTCCCAGCACTGTCCAGAACAGCCCCAGCATAATCCCTTTCCCATATTGCTGGATCTTGTCCCACTTGGCATGGGAGGCTGAAGAGACAGTTAAAGCCCAGTTTGCAGGCTTGGAGGTGCCAGAGAGGATTTAACCTCAAACCAGCATTATCCTGCACGGTGGTTTGCTGCAGGAGACTGTGAACATGCACCAGGCTCTCCTGCCTGTCTGTTGTTTCCAGCAAGGGCGAAGCAGTTGCTCACAAGCCCAGCTCAGTATTTTTCCTCTAGTGCTGCTGCTCTCCACGTCAGTGGGGATAGGATTTATAGACCTTGTAGGACCTCTTTACCACAGCAGGGGGTGATGCTGAGATTTGTTCCAGCAGAGAAAGTCTCTCAACAACTTTGCCATCTCCACAGTGCAGTAGGGATGGCTCCTGTACAGCCCCTGCCGGCAAGCCGTGGAATGGGGAATGTCTGTCTGCTTCTCAGCTGCTCAGTGACCTATGTTTTTCTCCCAGCCCGGGAAGGACAGCTGCCTCCTGCCGGCATTGGTGGCCCTCCGTGTCATCTTTATCCCTCTTTTCATGTTGTGCAATGTGCAACCCCGTGACTACCTGCCTGTCATATTCTCCCATGATGCCTGGTACATCATCTTCATGATCATCTTCTCCGTCTCCAATGGCTACCTGGCCAGCCTGTGCATGTGCTTTGGGCCCAAGTAAGTAAGAGTTTGGGAGAGGGGTAGGGCTGGATAGATCCCCAAATGCCAGCCCCAGCATCACTTCTAGTGCCTGGCTCTGCCCAGCTCTGACATCTGGAGGAGATGCAGATGCAGAGGGAAACGGCCACACTGCCCCAGGGAAGACAACCCCAGTGTGCCATTTCCCAGCATCAAGCCTCCATAGCCTAGAGATGAGGAAGCAATTGTTTGGGTTTCCCATTGCCCCTGCTGAGGAAGGGGTTGGGGCACCCAGGGAAGGGGGGGTCCTTGGTGCTGGGAGCTTGAGCAACCTGCCTCATGCACCTTTTTAATGAGCCTGTAACACAGAGGCAGGTTCCTGGCACCAGGGTGGGATTTGCTCTTGCTGTTCCTCTGCCACAGAGAAGCACAGCTTCTTGCTCTTCTGTGACCTCCTCCCACCTTTCTGTTGACCTCCCAGGGCACACATGCCTGATGACTGGTCTGACACCTGTTTCTCCCCTAGGAAAGTGCTTGCCCACGAAGCAGAGACAGCTGGAGCCGTCATGGCCTTTTTCCTGTCTCTGGGCTTGGCCCTAGGAGCTGCCGTCTCCTTTCTGTTCCGAATTCTCATCTAGCAGAGGCACCTGGAGGGTGCAGGGACACTGAGAGATGGCTCCACATCCTCTGAGGCCCTGGACACCTCAGCGCCGTGGGGGACAACACCTCACGGCTGCCCCTGCCAGATCACACTGCCATGGCAGATGTTACACCCAGGGACGGTTCCACTCCTGCAGGGTTGGCCTGGCTCCTGCCACGCTCGGCTGTGTGATGCCTTCAGGCCTACGTGCCTTCTCCCACCCTGTGCTGTGTGTGTGCAAGACCCCCAGGATCGCACAAACTTCCAGCTGCCTCCCACACTGCAGAATTTCCCCAGCTCAAGGCTGAAAGCCATTCTCAGCCTTCTCCTCTCTTGAGTTGAAGGCTAGTATTCAGTGTTACTCCCTCTCTTGCCCTTGTTCCCAAGGCACCTAGGGACTTGTTCTCCTCTCCTTCCAGGGAGCCTGGAAACATCCCACACCACTTGAGAGACTCACTTGGATGGGGCCAACCTCTCCATCTCTGCTCTCTGCTGTGTGCACAGCATCCCATGTAAAGAGCCAACACCATGGCTAGGCTGAGGGAGAAGGTCTCCATACCCCATCTTTGCTCCCTCTCCTTGCCTTTTGTTCCCTACTTACTTTTTTGGGTCATTTTATCAGTTTTCTTTCTGCTTCCTAGTTGTGTGACAGGTCCCACTACAGGCTGTGAGAGGAGAAGCAGCAACTCCCCATCCCCCCACCCTCACCCCCGGTTGTCCTCCCTGCCTCTGCTGCAAGGGGGAGGCTTGAGCTCTCCCTTGGCTTTCCCATCCTGCCTCACTGTAAATGTGTCTGTACATTTGCCGTTTTCTATAAAAACACCAAAATGCCCCTTTGGGTATGTGTGTGTCTCCATCACAATAGGGGAGAGGGCTGTGGTGGGATGAGGGCTGAAGGGAGCAGTGACTCGCATTCCCTGGGTGTTCCCAGGGTCCTCTGTAGCCAGCACCAGGGGGTGAAGACCCTCCCCTGTGCAGGCAGGCGGAGTGGCTCGCTGCTCCTGGGGCACGGCCAGCACGGGAAGGGAGATGCTGTACTCAAGAGTGTGCCAAGCGACCCCCAGCACCTCTGACAAAGAGGGGGCGCATCTGTGTGTTTTGGGGTGCAGTGACCTGTAGCACCTGGCAGCTTTCCTTTCCTTGTGCCCGAGAACAGCTGGAGCGCCACCTCCTGCTCCTGGCAGGGGACCCTGCACAGGGCTCCGTCTGGCCGCACATCGCCCACCTCCTCCGCACCCCAGGCACCCATAATCGGAGGCTGTGGGGCCAGGGGTCCTCATGCCCCCGCCACAGCTTTTTGCTGTCAGTCAAGCCTGTGGGGCCACAGCCCCAACGGCAAGGGTAAGATGTGAGGTTTGTCTTACTGCCCTTAGACGCTAAACACACTCTTCACACACTGGCTTCCAATGGAGAAAGCGGGGCTGCTCTACCCTCGGACCCTGACACGATCGCTACGGCCTGGACACCCCGCCAAAACCTGCCTCCACCATCTTGCCTCCCGCTCCTCCTCCTCAGGGTCCCCAGCTACACTCAGCCTCAGGAAGGTAACGCTACGCGGCTATCGGCTCTGGGTAGCAGCACGAAGCCGGAACAGCCGGGACTCTGGGGATCCGCGACTGCCCAGCCCGGGGCAAGGCCCCCAGCCACCCTCGTGGAAACCTCTGGAAGAGTCTTTGCGCCTCACCCCGACGGTGCTCCTCCGCTGCCGGTCGTGGGAAATAGTTCCCAGTCGCGGCTCCCCGACGCCCATCGCCGCGGCGCTCGGAAGGCCACGAGGGCCCGAGTCCCTCTGAGTGCCGTGAAAGGGGGAGAGAGGGAGCCCTGGCCGGGATCTGGCCCAGCAACTGCAGGGTGTGGACTGATTTCCAGGAAGCCCGATTATCCTGTGGCTTTTTAATCTGTTTTCCTTCAGCAAACCATGGACAAGCCCTATGCCTATTTGAGGCACTGAAG
>JANHGL010008622.1:0-108794 GCA_024611195.1 Ceyx melanurus
GCCACCAACCCGCCTTGGATCTTCTCGCAGGAGGTGACATCGGACAGCGCGGGAGGCACCGGTCAGTGTCCGCCCCGTCCGCCCCGGAGCCGTCGGGGGGCGCTGGGGGGGCTGCCAACGGGTTGTGGGGTCGGTGGGAGCTCCGAGGAGCCGAACCGGGGCCTGCCAAGGGGTGCTGGGGGCATGATCCGCGTCTGGGCCCGCTAGTGTGGGTAGAGCCGCATCTTCTCCCCGTAGGGCTCTCTGAGGGGCCGTGGCCGTGCGTTGGTGCTTCGAGGGAAACGAGCTGTTTGAGGGGTGGATGTTCCGATCTCTTGCTTCTACTTAATACGTGTTTAGTTTTCAGTTCTGTGTCTAAGGGGGGGAGGATAATCACCGTGTTTACAGTTCATTGATTAGCATGTTTGTTTCAGCAATTAAAAGTTGTTAGTTTTTCCATTCAGGGCTGTGCTTACTGTTTTTAGGGATTTTTTTTAAAGCTCTTCTCTGTTATTTTCCGTTTCCCTATGTGAAAACAGCATGTTAAGAAGAAGCCGTACATCTCCTTAATTTCCTTTGGGCTTTAATAGCCTTTCCTTCTAAAGCCTGAATAGTGTTCCAAGCACATGCACGTGCAACTTAAAATCTGGTGCTCAAGCTGTTTCAGATAAAAGAACAGATTTTTTTTTGGAATCGCGTTCAGTCTGAAATTAAAGCTCTAAATATTAGAAGTTCATCTAGCAGTTGGATATTTTAGATTTTACTGCACTGGTAAGTGTTGAGTCCCAAATCCAAGACTTGATTTCAATGCTGTTATATTTTAGCTAAAATAAGTATTAATATAGCTGGAAATCAGTGCAGTAAATCTCTCTATATTTAATAAAGTGCATGCCAAGTATGGCTTTGAGACTTTTTTTTTTAGTTCATCTACATTTTTTTGGGGTGGGAGGGATAAAAAGCATTAGAATATTAGTCCTCCTCACATGACATATCTAGGCAGCTGATATATTTACACTTTACATTGTGTAATCCTTATTGTTTTTCTTTCTTGCAAATATAGTCGATATTTTTCATTTAAAAAAAATAATGAAAAATGGTTAGTCTTTTCTGTAGCTTTGCACAGATGATTGCCATGTGGCACTTTCCTAAAAACTTTGAAGCTAGCCAGGGATAAAATCCAGTGGGATTTCATGAATGTGGTTTATCATATACTCTTCATCTTGCTTAAAATTTGATCAGATTAAAGTTCATAGCTTTGCATCTGGAGTGAATTGGAGGTTGTGCCACATTCCACATTGGTCCAAGTGAGGCCCCCATCCTGTGAAATGTCCATGGTCCATCACACTCCTCATTTGGCCACCCAGGTGTCCTAGGGATCTGGCCATGTAGAGCAGTTAGCATCTTCAGTCATAGTTTGAAGCAGGAAAGAACAGTCTCTTGAGTTTGAATTTTAAATGGTGTAAAATGTAGTGAGAATTGTAAAATGCAGGAGGTGTTTGCTGCTTGGCAGCCAGCTTTGGGAAACTGGGCACAGCCATGAATTTGGTGTGTCTCCAGGGGTGAGTAATGTGTTCTGTGCTTTGCAGTTTGATGACAGGAGATGTGTTCTCTGGTTCAGGGTTAGATGAAGTCACCAATATCCTTATAGATAGAGCATTCCTGATGAGGAAGTGGGTGAATGTCACTTGTGTGTGGTTGTTAGGTGGCAGTCTGGGAATAACAGGGTTCCACCCTGTACAGGGAGAGGGATATACTGGAGGTTGTCACACAGTCACTGCTGAAGAAAGACTGTTTTCTTTCTGGGAAGAATGCTGCCCTTGTATGTCAAAGCTGGAAGTTTTAAGTTCCAAGCTTTAAGTTTGTATGATGTGCTTGTTTTCCTGCCAGTCTGGGCTTACTTTCCAAATAGTTTTTGTAAAATTAGAAAAAGGCAAAGTAGAAACTACTGTATTGTGTTGGAAACCTCTGTATGTGTCTCTCTGTGTGTGTGTATATACACACATGTATAATATTTATTTTGGCAGAATTTTTGTCAACTTTATTTCTTTTTTACAGGGAAAGATGCAGTTAGACTAAGTCTCCAAATCCTAGTTGAAATTGGAGAATAGTAGGTGTTTTGTGAACAGGTTTAGTCAAGACTTTGAAAACTCTTCAGCACTTTGCAATGTGTTTTATTGTGATCTGCCACAGTAAGGTGAATTTCCTGCTCTGCTTCCAGTTGTTTTGGAAAGCTGAGTTGACAGTGTGGTTTGCAGTGTGCTTCTCCATTCCACAGTGTTTATCAAATGTGAAAGGAAGAAGAATTTCATTATTTAGAAGCTGATATTTATATTTAATATAAATGGCTGTTCTGCTTGTGGTTGGGAGATAATCCATTGGCCTGACTCCATAGTGGTCATTGCTTACAAAATGAGTGTTCCTCATGTGATAATTCACACAGATTTTTGGGTTGGTTCCTACAAGGGGGATAAAATGCTATAGGTGAAAGAAGATCAATTGATAAATTCAGGTGATACTTCAAATTGACACTGTTTGAAAAGACTACAGAATAAAATGATGGTTAAAATAGTCCCCCTTAGTCATGGCAGCTGCTTCTTTTATGATGAATTAATTAGAAGAGCAGCTTCCTAGGGAGACCTCTCTGTGGATTCCCCTCTGCTCCCTTGATACTCTCTATTACAGTTACCTTGGCTGAGGATGAAGACATTTGTTACTGCTTGCTTCTAGAGACAGAGGTGCTTTGTTTCTCTTTTCAGCTGGGAATGAGTAGCAGGGAAGCAATGATAACTCTGGGCTTTCTTCCCCACAGCCTGGGCAGTATTTGGTTGCCAGAGCAGATATCAACACTCTTAGAACTAATGCAGATTGTATTGTCTGATTGCAGGCTGCTCTTCCCTCAACAAGCAGGCACTGATGCTCAGACTATCACAGGTTTGACTGAGCTTACTGTCAGACCTATGATCATGTCAAACCTCTTTTTTTTTTTTTTCCTCTTGTTACTGAAGTGCTGCAAAGCAGAAAACTGTGATTGACCAGGACCCAGTTAATGTATTTTCTCAATGTGAAAGGGCAGTCATGGCCTTGCATCTTTTTAAGCTCTCTCCTGCAATTATGCAGAGTGGGACTTTTTTTTTCCTTCACCAGAAAATGATCTCTTGTGCCAGTCTAGAGTAGGGTTTGTAAAGAGAACTGGAGTAAGTCCTGCTTATCAAGTGACTTGGAGTGGTGAGCTGTGGCCACCTTGCATGTCAAATGAGAAACCTTGTGAGGGCTCTGCTGAAGGAGCAGCTGAGAAGGGGTTGGTTAACCCATAGGTTGGGTCTATTGGGGAATATCCTAAAGCTCTACTTTTGAATTTGATCTAGAAAGTCTTAAAAAGCTGTTTTACCTATGAAATCCTATGCTTAGTTACTGTTTTCATGGTAAAATGAAATGAACCAAGGCTGCTCTTGCATTAGGGGAATTGGAAGGGATTTTAGTGCCTTGGAACCAGGGATCTTTGCCAGGTTGGCTTGGGAAGGTCCTGACTTCAGTCATACTTTGGTCTCTTATTTATTTATTGTTAATTTTGTTGCTTTATCTGTGTACACTCAGTGACTTTTATGGTTCATTTTAAATGATCTTGAAGACTTGGTATCTTTTGTTTCATTTTATGAAGTGTTTAACATCAAGGTTGTGTAAGCTTTTAGTTTAATGGGGGCCAACAGAGCTTTGGTAATGGCTGATAATGTTACAGAACATTTTGACTACAAACACTTAACTGGCTTGAACCTCTCACAATATCTCTAGTGATCTTTTTGTGTTTGCAGATGATTCTGCAGATGTTGGTGAAGAGGACAGCTTCTTGGGACAGACTTCTGCCAGCCCCAATCCACCACAGACTTTCAACTATTTCTCTCAAGTACCTAGCAGCAGTGATCCATTTGGAAGTATTGGGCAGCCCCCCCTGACAACTGCACCACCTGTTGGACCACCAGCCTTCTCCAGGCCTCCACCTTCTCTTCCACTTGCACCTGGGTCCCAGGATGGCCAAAATGCCTTTTCCCCTCACATCCCAAAGTCACAGTCCTCTTACAGTGCACCACCTACTTCACAGGGGGGAATTGAAGCTTATCAGACTCCTCAGCAGAGCTGCCCACCACCTGCAAATGCATCTGCCCTTCCCCCAGGCACCTCTCAGCAGGGGTACAACCCTTACAGGCACACCACCCTGAGCAGCAGAGCTAACCCCTACCTTACTCCACCACAGCTGCAGCAGAGTCAGGCTCCTGCTCACCCACCAGCCTCTGTGCCTCCTGTCCAGATGTATCAGACACCTCCAGGCTCACTGACACAGGTATAGAAATGTCCCAATACCACAATAAAATTTGTCACTTTCCTCTTTGAAATGCTTGTTTTATCTTTTGGAGATTTTTTTTTCCTCCCCACCCACCCCAAAAAAAAAAAAACAACCCACAACACTACAGGAAAAAGCCCCCAACCATTTCTGAATAGCAAAATTTGAGCACAAGAACTAGACTCTAACTGTTGCTTTAGGAAAACTTCCTGATCTTTGCTTGTTGAGGTTGTATCTGTGTGAGCTCTGGCCTCAGAAACAAAGCCAAGTTTTGAAGTTCTGTTGCTCTTTTCTGCCCCTTGCTGAGTCTGCTGCCATTTCACTTGTGCCTCTGCTGTGAATTGGGTCATTCAGCCATCTGCAAGATATGGGCAAAAATCTTTCAAGCTGGCTTTGCTGGTGAAGTCAGTACTTGAAATTATGGTGTAAATGACATAAATAGTTAGTAAACACTTTGAAACACCTTGGTTGAGGATCTTGTGTGTTAGAAAGGATTACTTTGTATTTTTTTGACCTTCACAAAAAGATTATCAAAATAATGTGAATTAGGTTAGTAATAACCTAACAAGTTTTCCATGAAAACAACAAGTATTTTTTTTTGCTTGAGCTGTTGCTGTTACTGAGAATAAATAATAGAAAGACTAAATGAAAACAAAAAATACAGCCCAGGCAGAAGAATCTAAACAGTCTGGAGTTTTTTAGATTAAACAATTTCAGAACTTTTGTTTCCTTCATTTTTGTGTATTGTACAATGTATTAGGATTTATTTTTTTCCTTTAAATATATTGACCAAAGCAGTTTCTACTGGTGACATCACTCACCTTTAGTTGTACTTCATGGGTTCTTTGTACAGTTTGTATGGACTCAGCTTTCTCTAGGCTGGAGTCCCTTTCAAAAGCAGTCTTTTATTTTTGCATTACTGAGGCAACATTTGAGTTTGAAATCTGCCTGTCCTGATCATTTTGCAGGAGGGGAGCTATTGCTGAACTGGTCATTTGTTTACACTTACAGTCTTTATGCAAAAGTGGAATTATGTATAAATGGATAATGAAAAAATTTTTATTTTCATGTCAGATTTGGTGGCAGTAAGAAAGAAGTTCGGCCTGAGCTTTGAAAATTTAAGAGAATATTTGGAATCTTACTCATTTTAGGTAATCAAGGTACTAGACCATAACAGTGTTTTGAACAGTATCTGTGGGAATAAAATTCACATCCTTTCTCAACTTGAAAAGGTTTCAGTTTTTGAAAACATGATAACGTTGGCAGCTTGTCTATGATATTTTTAGAATGAAAGATAACAGTGTTCTTGGGGAGGGGAAAAATGTTACAATTAAAGTGTAGAAAACATGTTAGGAGTGTTCTTTATATCCAAGTATAGATGAGTTCTGTTAAAAACTTTGTGAGGTTGAATTGATGAGCCCAAATGTGTTTTCAGTTTCCACAGCCTCAGTCACAGCTCCAAGCTCCCCGGCCGGCAGGTCCCTTGGTCCAGGCACCTCCTGTTTTGCTACAGAACCAGTATGAACCAGTTCAGCCACACTGGTTCTACTGCAAGGAGGTGGAGGACAAGCAAATATGGCTGCCATTCAGCATTCTGGATTCTGCCAAACTAGAGGAAGTCTATAATTCTGGTAAGTCCTATTTTACTCAGAGGTGAACAGAAGGATTAGAAGGAAAATGTAGAATTAAGCCACTTGCGTAGGAGTGATCAGGAAAAATATTGAAGATTTTTGATAGTATTAATTTATTTCACTTATCTGTTGCTTGATGCCATCAGTGTTAAGATGTACATGCCTGGTGAATATTCCACCTTGACCTAGAACTCATCTGCATCTTGGTTTGTCTTCATGTTAAACTCAGTCAGCTCTGGCGTAAGTATTCCTAGCTGGGAGCTGTTCCAGGCTTATTTGTGTCGTGTACAGAACATATAGGAGCTACACAGTGGTCGCCTGATATCTTTTATGGTAAAACTATCTATTGAGAACCTAATGGGGAGAGAGAAAGAAGAGTGTCAGTCTGTAAGTGAGTGTGTTTTGTGTCACAGTGCAGCCGGATCCTGAGAGCGTGGTTCTGAGCACCGACGGGGGGCGCTACGACGTGCACCTGTATGAGCGGCTCAGGAAGGCTGTGTACTGGGAGGAGGAGCCCTCTGAAGTCAGACGGTGCATGTGGTTCTATAAGGGAGACAAGGACAGCCGGTTTGTTCCTTACACCGAGGATTTTAGTGAGAAGCTAGAGGTGAGTATTGCCTTCGCCTAAACTGCGTGAAGAACTCGATAGTTCTTTGTGATGTTAGAAAGATTTCCCTGGGCTTCATTTAAAATAATCTCCAGAATGCACTTTGTGGAACACAAGTAAGCAAATGCTGGCAAGGGGAGTTGCTAGAAAGGCATGTTGCTGTGACCTAAAATCACCTTGTCTAGTGCTTCATATAACACTTTTGTTTAAAGCTATATAAATTATAGCCTTAACGTTCCAGATGATGCACAAAGCCAATCAGTTCTCTGAGAAGGCATATACTGATTGTGTGTAACTTGCTTACTGTTCCAGGCAGAATATAAAAGGGCTGTAACTACAAATCAATGGCATCGGAGACTTGAATTCCCAAATGGAGAGACAATTGTTATGCATAATCCCAAGGTAATGGATTTATGGCAATTGATTCTCACACAGCTCGCTAGGAGTGAGTGAGCAGAGGGATGGAAACAAATTGAACACAGTTTTAGTCTTGCTTGAAAGGTACTTGCTGATTGTTTTGGATATGTGTGTACTGAAGATGATAATGTCTGTAGAACACTGAGCTCCTGCTAGCTTCCATGTGCTGTCACATGATTAAAAAACAATGCTTTCTGAAGCCTAACAAAAATAAGGGTTTACACAGGAAATATTTGGACTATGCATAACTGGCAGCAAATGGGAGGCAGTATGAATTAGTTTAACCTCAGACAGTCTGTACCAAATGGAAGGTAGTTTTAAGAAGAGCATTAATCTAACTATAAGGTAATTGGTTTATCTAAGACATGAGATATCTTGTAACTATTTTTAGACCATGAGGAATATAGCAAGAAAAAGCTTTGGAAGTTATTCTAAATACTCATGTGATTAAAAGATGGACTTCAGCCTTATTGACCAATGCTGTTAACTCTTCACTTATCACAGATGCAATAATTAAGAAATAAAATAATCCAGGGGCCAGAAAGGATCATGGTTGCTCCTACTTCAAACAGTTACTAATGCTGGTTAAAACCTAGAGAAGGAGCCCTTAAACCATTTTTTTTCCCCCCTCATGATAAATAGGGTAGTGTACAGTTTTGTCCCAGTAAACAGTAGTCTGCTAAGGAAGAGTGGATACTGGAAAGAGGAACTTGAACAATGCTTGTCTGAGGAGTTAAAATTAAGGCTGACTGAGTAGGCCAACTTCTTCAAGTGGTGCTTGCTTTCATTTGGTCATCTGGTTGCTTTTCACAGTAATGAGAATTATTTGTGTTATTTTGGAGTCTAGTTTTAATGAAGCTGCCACTGCCACAGAGAATAGCACTAGGGTTTTCTAAGGCATTTTGGGTTTTTTTTGCATATGTGCTAACTGAAGAGAACAGGGCAGTCTCTGATGCAAGATAAACAAAAATGCTGCCAGACTAACAATATGAATCATAAGGGATTTTGTGTTTATAATTGGACAATGCTTTCTAACATTGGACATCTGTTTGAACAATGTATTTTTTTTTTTTCAGGTCATAGTTCAATTTCAGCCTTCTGCTGCACCAGATGAATGGGGCACGACTCAGGATGGTCAGGCCAGACCAAGGGTGGTAAAACGTGGAACTGAAGATGACCACGATGACATTCCTGATGGTATGTGAGCACTGGACATGTCTCTGCAGCTTCAGCTCTCAGTTGGCTTCTGGGCAGGAGCTGGACAGTAGCAGGTGGAGTGGCAAGGCAGTGCTTGTGCCTAGAATCTAGAGATTAAAGTTATTCCTTTAAGCTGCTTGAAAGAGGCTGTCTGGCTTTAGGTTTTTTTTTAATCAAAGAAGTCCTGTGGCCTGTGTTTCATCCTGAACCATGTTATGTAAAAGGCTTTATAAAGCATGTGCATCTTAAAGTTGCTTGACTTCAAACTTCACTGCAGTAAATACTGGTACTCTGATTTATTTATTTCTACAGGTGAGATGTCTCAAATAGACCATCTGGTGTTTATGGTTCATGGCATAGGCCCTGTATGTGACTTGAGATTTAGAAGCATTGTTGAATGTGGTAAGTGTTTGCTCCTTTAATGGGCAGCTCTATTCTGAACTGTTTAAATGTGGCCACCTATAACTTGTATTCAGATAAACACAACTTTTTCATCTTTTTTTTTTTTTAAACTCCTCTAATGTTAAGAGGTTCAATTACTTCAGAATTTTTTCCTGATTATTTTCCAAAAGCAGGATCTATGTTCTGTCAGACTTATGGCTTCAACTGTTATTATTAGTCCTCAATATTAGACTTGCAGAGTGGTTTGGATTTTGGGGTGTGTGTGGTGGTTTTTTGTGATATGGGTGACTGTGCTTCCTTTGTGTTGTTTGTATGTGTGGTGGTGTCTGTGCAGGGTGGGGTTTTTTATTAACTTTTTTTTGCTTTTGTTTCTAAACAAACTCCAGTATAACTGAGTAAATTAAGAAGTCCATGTCTGGCCATGGTGCAAACATGTATTCATTGTGAGACAAAGAGAAGCTTGATAGAAAATCTAATTTAAATCTACTTTCTAAAAGAAACATACTTTGTTATATTTAGAGGAGTAATATTTGAAATTATTTTTCCACTTCAGTTTCCTTCATTTATATTCTGACTATGTATGAAAATGGAGGGGGGGTTGTAGAATATTTGTAATTGTGTTTTTCTCGGGCACTGCTGCTATCAGATTTTCATTACTCTTCTCTGCAGTTGATGATTTTAGGACTGTTTCTCTGAAGTTGTTGCAGACTCACTTTAAGAAATCTTTAGAGGAACACAAAGTGAGCAGGGTGGAATTCCTCCCAGTTCACTGGCACAGTTCTCTGCACGGGGATGCCACAGGTGTAGACAGGTGAGTGTGTTGTTGAATGTTCAGCATTTCATACAGGCTGCATCTTGCCCATTTTGTAAAGTGGGTAAAAAGAGCCATTAATATTCTTTTAAGGCTACATCAATAAATGTGTGCCTGGTTATAAAGGAGAATCCCTCTTTTTACTTGTTTTATGTAACATTTTGATAAGTACAGGAAAAGCTGGGCAGGCATGTGGAGTATTTTATTTTCATGCCACTGAGGGGCACTAATTATGAGGGTAGCAACCTGTTCTGCTTGGAGCACATGCTGGTGTCCTCCAGAGTGTTGTAGCTCAGTCAAATCAGAGTGCTTCCCTACAGTCTTGGTCTTTTCCTTGCATTTGAACACTGCATCATCATGAGGAAAGGTCCTTATTCTGTTAGTCAAACCAAACAGTGCTGACTAAGGCAGTCCAAGATCTCAGTCCAGATCCCAGGCTTTTTGTTCAAAAAGAGAGTATTATATTGTCTGTTTTTTCAATTTTAGCTTCAATTTTTATGTGCAAGTTCTTTTTATGTTCTTCTGCTCTGACCAATCTGCTCACAAAACTTCCCTCTTAGTTTGAGAGCAGTGCTGGAACAGAAGAGAGGTTACTTCAGGCACAGGAAAGATTTATCTTTCTTAAATATGTACCCTCAGCAGATAGCACCGGTGTATGAATATGCAAGGAGGCCAGAAGGCTGTGTGTTTAATGTCCATAGAGACCATATCTGTAGTATTTCCACTGCCGTTCTACTACGTGTCGTTCCAAAAGTTCACAGAGTTCTTATCTGCAGCTGTTTCAAGGCGTTTGTGCTTCTCGCGGCTTTGTCTTGCCAGGAACATTAAAAAAATCACCCTGCCGAGCATCGGGCGCCTGCGGCACTTCACCAACGAAACGCTCCTCGACATCCTGTTCTACAACAGCCCCACCTACTGCCAGACCATCGTCGATAAGGTGGGGATGGAAATGAACCGGCTCTATGCTCTCTTCATGAGCCGCAACCCCGACTTCAAAGGAGGAGTGTCTGTGGCTGGGCACAGCTTAGGTAATGAGCTAAGGAACCTTTCATTAGAGCTACCTGATGGGGCATTGGCTGCATTTCAGAATATGCCTGACTAAAAGTCAAGCACCTCTCAGTAGTTGATAAAGCTTTAAGAGAAGGTTAGACTTGATTTGGTTTGGTTTTGGCTGACAATGATCATGTTGAAGTGAATGTGTGGGAACTTTAGTTTAATTCAGCCATCTTTTTTGGTTAGTCTATATGTTGCTGTTACCACTGCTTGTAAATATTGCTTGGGATTGTTTAGGGACAGGGGAATCCAAAGTTTTTCCCCAAGGTAACTTTGATTCTTGTTTTCAGGTTCCTTAATTCTGTTTGACATATTGTCTAACCAGAAGGATTTGGCTTCATCAGTCAGTACTGGGCCTTTCACTGGTGTTAATGGGACTGTAAAGGATGTGGCTGTTCATGAGAAACAGGTGACTTGTAAAAAAATCCAGGCAGATACATCTGATATTTTCAGCAACTTCTAAAAGTTTTCAGAATTTATTAGCTGAGGCACAGTTGTGGGTTCTCATGTTATGTTTTAACTTGTTAATGGCAATGTGCAGCTTTGTAAATATTGTACATTTTCAGACCAAATTAGTTGCATCTTTCTCAAGTTCCAAGTAGGCCAGTAATGAGATTTGATCATGAATATCAATTTTGACCCTTGTTGATATGTAACTTGGTCTTCTGGTTTGAAACAGTTGTTTGATGAGTAAAATTAATTGTTTTTGAGAGTGGGAAAGCTCAAGAAACTTTTTGCTTCTCTTAGTATTTTTTAAATGAGTATTTTGCTGCTCTGTTATTTGTGGAAGGCCTGTGTCCTGCTTTACTAAAAGTGGGCATTAATTTAGAAAGCTTATTTAATCTTAGGAGAAAGTAATTAAACTTGTTTTTACTTGCTGCTGATTGGCTTTTCTCTGGTAGTTAATGTGATTCTCTTTCTGTGCTATTTTGTCAAGAAGACTGAAGACACCAGCTCCCTGGGCTCCTCAATTACTACTTCTGGGGATGACCTTTGTGAGCCTGAAGCAGATGATGATGTTCCTACTTTGCAGAAGACTCTGGAAATGCTCAGCTTGTCAGAGTATGCCAGCACATTTGAAAAGGAGAGGATTGACATGGAGTCTCTGGTACAGTTCACTTATGGGGATTGCCCAGGGGTTGAAATGGGTTATTTTTATCTGCTTTTTTCTTTGCATTTAATGTACCATGGGGCATGAAAGCAGGTACAAAGGTAAGATACTAATGCATAACATAAAGGCTGTATATTGCATGACTCTCTTTCTTGGTGTGGTGTATTGCCACCCAGTTGTGTTGAGGCACTTTGTAACATGTCTTTTTAATTTTTTTGTAATTTCTGTAGCTTTATAAAATGTCTTACCTAATTCATAAATTATTGCCAATAAGAAATGATATATGTTACTAGAGTTATAATTTATGCTTTGATGTGTGTGGTGGTTGTTTTCTTTTAGCTCATGTGTACAGTTGATGACCTGAAGGAAATGGGAATACCTCTTGGACCAAGAAAGAAAATAGCTAATTTTGTAAAAGACAGAGCAGCCAAGCAGGTAAATATTATTTCAGGGATGCAATAAAAAGTTAAGCAAATGTTACTGACTTCCTTGCTGTGGAGTAGCATCTATTCTTTAACACACTTGTTAATTTAATGGAATTTTGACAACTGTGAAATAAGTTTGTTGGGTTTTTTTTGAAACTTTTCTCAAAAGGAACAAAAGAAAGCAGCATCAGAAAAGAAAGCAGTGCTGGCTGCCACACTCCAAACTCAAGAAGATGCCCAGAAAGCCAAAGAGACAGTCACTTCTGTCTCCCCTTCAGACTCTGGTCAGCTGCACTCAAAGAGGAAGCTTCCAGTTGGTGCATCTGTTTCTTCTGTGAACATTGACTATGAGTATTTTGAATTTGGAACTGGCCAGGTGAGATTACACAGATTGAAATGATTCATTTGCAACAATGCTGGTCTTTTGCTTGCCTTTAGTTCTTGAGTGTTTTTTTTTTTTTTAAGTATTGATGACTTTGTGCTACTTCCCTATTGTTGTATGTTTATGTGAATTTTTTTACCCTTTGGTGGGAGGGAGGGCTGAGACAGTGGGTTAGATTACTGAAAAGCCAAACTTATTATAATTAAGGATAACACTACAATTATTTTTTTTCTTTCAGCAGTGAGTTATAAACACAGTTCTGTTCCAGAGGCAGAACTGTGTGAATGACAATGTTGGATGGTTGTGTGGCTTTACAGTTAACATGGTAACCTAAATTGATCCACTTAGCTGCTATAGTTAAGTTTTACCTCAAACTTAATTAAAAAAAAAAACAAAAACCAAAGCCTGAAGACTTATTTAAACGTTTGGGGTTTTTCTTTATACTTTTGAACTTTTTATTAAAGTCAAAATAATATTTTACTATTAATATGTACTAGTATTATGGTATTGGTGTAGAAGATGGCAATGCACCTGAAGCTTCTAGGAAGTATTGTGAGCATGTGGTTGATTTTAACACACAACTGTTTTTTCCTTCCTAGCTAAGCATTGTATTAACTAGCTGGCAGTCCTGACAGATTATATATCTGATTTCTGCCTTGTAGGTTTCTGTGGTTTACAGTGCATTAGACTTTGAACCAGATATTTTCTTTGCTCTTGGTTCTCCTATTGGTGTGTTCCTTACTGTGAGAGGTGTGGAGAAGATAGATGAAAACTACAGGCTTCCTACCTGCAAGGGATTCTTCAATATCTATCATCCAGTGAGTAAGCACTGCTTTTGAGATCTGACTGTAGTTGATGCAGATGGCAACAGTGCAGAATACTCAGTTTGAACTCCTGAGCATTACACCTCCTGTTTCCCTATGTACAGTTCTCAAAACACACTTTTTCAGCAGGGTTGGGTTTTTTTTCCCCCCATTAATTTCAAGCCATTCTTGTAGATTTTCATAAAGTGTTTTTATGTGAGTCACTTACAGGCCTTTATTGAGTTTCCAGTTTAGATTCTGGGAAAATTAGAAATCCTTAGAGGTTTTTCATTGAATGCAGTTCATTTCTCCTTTTCTGTCCCATCTTATCAATTATGATAACAGTGACATGTTGGTAGAGATATCAGAGTGGAAGGAAATTTTGCTGCTCTTTCACTCTTGTGTTGTCTCCTACAGTTCTTTCTACAGAGACAAGACCTTATTAGTTAATGAACCTGCTTAATCTTACAATTAAACTAAAGGATCATGAACTGAGTTTCTGTGAACTGATATAGAACAGAATTCAAAACCAGTTCTTCATTAATCATAAATAGGGATTTTTTTTCACTGAAATCTGATAATTAGAATAATTCCTAAGATAACTACATGTTAATGTCTTGTTTCTTACCAGCTTGATCCAGTAGCTTACAGGATAGAACCAATGATCATTGAAGACTTGGATTTAAAACCTGTTCTGATTCCACACCATAAAGGCAGAAAAAGACTTCATCTGGGTAAAAAGAAAACTTATTTCATATATGGATCTCATTCCTAATTTACTCATTTGATGCATTGGAATATTGTAAAATTTCCAGAGACTAATGATCTCTAACTCCATGCTTTTCCTGAACATAGAGGGGATTCCTCCCCCTGTGAATGGGTGGTTCACTGCTGCATTCAGACATAGTAATAGTAATTCCTCCAGATTTGAGCTTCTAATTACCAAACTTCCATTCTAAAATTGCTGTCCCTCACTTGTTCAACTTCATTTATATTTCACATCATCTTAGAAATTAAGTTTGCTGATTTCTTTTACCTTGTCCCTAATTACCATCATGAACTGTTTAACCAGTGTCTGTTCAGTATTGGGAATGTTGAGGAAAAAGGTGGTTCTGTAGCCACTGGCAGGCAACTGGATTTTGTTGCTCATGAATACTCAGCAGGTCAAGGTGTGCTACTTAAATTCTTGCATTACCTAAGAAGGAAAGTCAGTTTTGCTCTACAGTGACAATATTACTGTTGTACAGGTTCCAAGAGCCCTTCTGAGAGCCTGTCTTCAGGCACTTGGATGGAGGAATTCTGCAACAGCTGTACTTCAGAATGAGTCTGCTCTCCTAGACTCTCTCAGGTTACAACTCTCAAAAACACACAACTGATTTCTCATTGTGATTCTGTGATTCTGAGTACTAATTGTTTCACCTACTCTTTTCTGAATCAGAGAAACAAGAAGCCCAGGTTAATGACCCAGCAGGCCTTTTCCTCCTAATAATGGCAACGTCTGTTGTTCAACAGGGTTTCATCTTTCTGGTTTTAGTTTGTTTAAATTTAAAGTTGAAATGATTTAAAATCTGGTGTGGTGATGGTTTATTGAATGTATTTCTTAGAGTTGAAGGACTCTCTGTCCCGGATGGGATCTGATCTGAAGCAGGGCTTCATCAGCTCCTTGAAGAGTGCCTGGCAGACCCTTAATGAATTTGCACGTGCTCACACATCCTCAACTCAGCTGCAAGCAGAACTGGAGAAAGTAGCCAACCAAATTAAAGAGGAAGAAGAAAAGCAAGTGGTAGAAGGTATGTGGACACATTATTTTTATTTTTCTTATAATGTAAAGATCTCAAATTAGTAGAAACATGAGGATCCTATTGATTTTCATGACTTTATTAAAGGAAGCCTCTGTGCTAGATGCCATGTGCCCACCAATGCTGCTCTATCACTCAGCTGGATAAGGGAGAGAAAATACAAAAGCTTATGGGTTGAGATAAGGACAGGCAGGGATCACTCACCAGTTACTATCATGGGCAAAGCAGACTTTACTTGGGGAAATTAATTTATTATCAATCAAATCAGAGTAGGATAACAAGAAATAAAACCAAATCTTATAAACACCTTCCCACAAAACCTGCATGGGCCCACAAGTCCTGTCAGAAGCCTGCTCCAGTGTTGTCTTCACACAGCTTCACAGCCTTCTTTGGGTGCATCCACCTGCTCATTTGTGGGGTCTTCCATGGGCTGCAGGTTGATATCTGCTCCAGTGCCTGGAGCACCTTCTGCCTCTGATTCTCTGATCTTGCTCTCTTCAGAGTTGTTCCTCTCACATATTCTCACTCCTCCCTCTGACTGCAGTGGCTGTTGTGCAGCAACTTTTTCCCCTTAAATATATTGTCCCAGAGGTGCTGCTACTACCAGTGATGGGCTCAGTCTTGTCCAGTGGTGGTTCCATCTTGGAGCCAGTTGGTATTGGCTCCATTGGACATTGGGAAAGCTTCTAGCAGCTTTTCCCAGAGGCCACCCCTGTAGGCTTCCCCCACCTAAACCTTGCCATGCAAACCCAAATACAATATCTACTGCTGCATTTTTTCTTTGTCTTTTAGAAAAGTAAAAGTTAACAGGTTTTACTGAAGGATATACAAACTCAAGCCTAGTAAAACCTTTCAACCTTCTGATGGAAGGGCAGGCTTCTAAATCTGTTTTGTATTCTTTCCTCTCTGGGCAAAGTAATATAAATAAATACTTGTGAGATTTCTTCTCTTCAGTAGTGTTCTGCTGGGTTTTTGGGATGAGCTAAGAAGCATTTATGTGTGTGCTCTTAACAGGGAAAAAAATGCTGTTAAGGAAAATAAGTTTGTCAGATATCAGTACTACCTCTAATGATACCAAGGGTGAGGTTCCCAGTTATGAGCTATCTGCCAGTCTTTAGTAATGCTGTCTTTGTCTCTACTCAAAAAGAAAAAGCATTCCTTCTAGGTTAAAACAAGGATAGTGATGAATGTTATGCAAGGGGGATGTAAAAAGCAGGGGATAATGGGTGATACTTCTTGATTATAGTCAAGTTAACTGGGCTTGCAAATGGCTTAAGTCTCCAACTCTTTAATTTTAGCTGAAAAGATCACTGAAAGTCCAGACCCTCCAAAAGATGAAGATATTTTAGTGAAGGTTGGAAAGCTAAATGGAGGACGTCGTATTGATTATGTTCTTCAAGAAAAGCCAATAGAAAGCTTCAATGAATACCTTTTTGCTTTACAGAGTCATCTGTGCTACTGGTAAGAGGAAATCCTGCTCAGGCAAGGGGGGTTGGACTAGATGATCTTCTAGGTCCCTTTCAGCCCCTAATATCTGTGATTCTGTGATCCTGTGATTCTGTGAAATGTTTATGCTTCTGTAATTGCTGCTTTTCTGATCTAGTTGTATATCTTTAAATGTTGATAGTGACATTCCTGTTGCCTATCTGAATCTTAATTGGCTGTTATTTACCTGTGACTAGTATGGTGATAGCTAGAACTGTTTTTCTAACCCTAAGTGTTTTATAATGAAAGTGAGGTGATCTCTCAAAATTAATGCCCTAGTGTTTCACTTGAAGTTTGTTTTGACCAAAAAAACCCACCTCTGTTTGTATACACAGATCTGTTTTTCAGGCTACTGCTGATGTGAGAAGTTATTGGTTGGTCCTTTTTCAGCACTTTGTGAAGCTACCAGAATAAGAGCTGTTCCAGCCCCAGACAACAGTGATATTTGAGATATTTTAGCCAGATGAATAACACCAAAGGGATGGCTTGGGATGAGGATTTCAAGTTGCAGCATAGTAATGTAGAGAGGACAGAGTGAGGAGAAAATGCAGTTCAGAAAGGTAAATGCATAGACCAGGGCTGTTAGCAGAAATAATGCAAAATTGATAAAGAATTGGAGTGTAAAGGAAGTTGTTAGAGAGGTAAGGGCATGTTCCTGAAAGATAAATAAGTTGTGCAAACTTTGGAGAGCTAGAATGAAATGTGGCTTACAAGAATTAGAACACTGACCCTACTAACACTTTGTTTGTTTGTTTGTTTGTGGTTTTTTTTCCTTATAGGGGATCTGAAGACACTGCCCTGCTGTTTCTCAAAGAAATATACAGGACTATGAATATCAATCCTGAGCAGCCACAGCATTGATGTTTAGAAACACAAATTTGTAAGTTTGTTTTAGTATCACTTTTGGACTAGGATCTGCAACTTAAATGTCTTTAATTTCCCTTTTTCCTCTGAAGTTTCAGTTATGAAGCAGGCAGCCACAAAAAACAATATATAGACAAATGCAGGAGAAGCATTTAAGTTCAGCATCTTTTCCTCCCTTCATTCCTGAAAGATACCTGACATTAGAGTTTTAGTTGTGGGTTGCACTTAATGACAGTTGGTAGCCTGGGAAGGCTGCCTACTGCAAGACCAGGATCTTTTTCACATGAGAAGAAATGTCAAAATATATTGTGTAAAATATAATGCTTAAGTCTCACAGTAAGGAAGAGGAATGTTGTCCCATAGTGTTAGCTGATGGTCAGATAGGGCTGGCACATGGGGCTTTTTAAACTGTAATATCCAGTTTGTGACCACAAACAGTAGATTTCAGGAGCTGCTTGTATTAAAAATTGCTAAAAAACATGTATGGATTTTCAGATCTTCCCAAGTCTTCTTGAAGTGGGATGTTGGCATCTTTCATTTTGTTAGCACTACTGCAGGGATAGAGGACTTGCTCTGTTCCATGTTTCCCACATGTGACTGTTCTGTTCTCTCTGCACAGCCATTCCTGTGGCCTCGATGGACCTGGTGAGAAATGCTCAGAAGCACAGCTGGTATTTTCATAGTACACAGGTGACAGAAGAAGCTGCCAGTCCTGAACTTGCTCAGGTTCTACCTTTTTGTTTCACTTCAAGCATACTTAAATTTTGAGATGATCATTGCTGTCATTCAGGGTGGAATGACACGATTTTGATCTGAAATCAGTGTAATTGTACAGTTGCCAAGTAGCAAGTGCTGGCCGAAGTTGTTTTTTGGCATGTAAGTCATTACTTCTCCCCTTCAGCTCTCCTGTCTCAGTTGGCTGTCAAACATGCTTTGCCTAGCAAGGCAGCATGTCCTTATTAAAAAGGACTTGTTGAGAAACAGCAGTAATCTGCTTCTCTTGACACTTTTGTCAGCCCACCTTTGAAAAATAATATGTGAACTGTAGTTATAACCATCTTTGAGATTACACAAACCAGTTCATATTTACTGAAAACTAGCAACCAGAATAATTTTCTTACTATTGTAAGTGTGATGGAGATTATTTTATAAAGACCTTTTTAAGCCTCTGTTAAGAGCTTTATTGTGGGTTGTTTTGTTTTTTGTTTTTTTTCAAGTGAAAATGAACTTTGATTTGAAAATGTTAGAGGTTTGTTGCAGCTAGTTCAGTGTTCATATCTCCTGGAATGAAGAACATTTAAAAATAAGATTTTTATGGTCTGGTAAGTAAGGAAATTTTAGTGAAACTAAGCTGCAGTTGTGAGAACTACAATACTTACTTTGACCTTGCTGTTTACTATCTTAAAAAACACTTAATGCAGATAGAGAGATCTAAATCTTATGGGTGCTAGACAATAATCTAAGTCCAGACCTGCAATCCAGACTCTGTTTTCATGTAGTGAAGTTGAGATGAGTTGGGTACTATGAAATCCTTTGAGTTCATGCCTCAGAATACTGAGCTTCTGTAGCTTTCCTCTGGCTTCAACTTACATACAATTTGTGGCTTTTCTTAATATTAGTGAATTAACCTTACTACTGACTATTTGCCTCTGTTATTGCAGTAAATGAATTTTGAAATGCAGTATGATTCCTTGGTATATGTAAAATACACGTTCTGGTGTATATATTTTGGTTATTATAATTAAAAATACCTTACTTCCACTGAGTCTTGACAACAAGATTTTGTATTTCATCACAGAAAAGACATTGGAAGGGACTTCTGGAGAGGTTACTGAGTCCAACTGTGCTGCTCAAGACGGGTGGCCTAGGGCCTTGTTCCCCAATGGAGATCCTTCACCTCTCTGGGCCTTCTTCTGATGTTTGGCTACTATGATTGCAAATAGTTTTCTGATATACAATTGGAATGTCCCAGCTGGAGCTTCTGTCTGGTGCCTCTTGTGCTTTCCCTGTGCATTTTCAAGAATGTCTTTGTCTTCTCTTGTGCACTCTCATTAGATATTTGAGGGCAGCAATCAGTTTGACTTCTCCACACTAACAGCTTTTTCCTTGACATCACCTTGCATGCCATGTGCTGGGACCCTGTAGTCATCTTGGGACTTCCCACTTGCTTTAGTTTATCAAAGTCCATCTTGTTGGGGAAGCAAGTTTGCCAAAGGAAACCTTTATCCAAAACAAATGGATTTGTAAATTGATTTCTGAAGATCAACTTTTCTAAGCTTTACAGTCTGCTTTGTTATCTAGAATATAAATAATATATTAAGACAAAACCAAACAAAGATTAAGGAATAATAAAACAAACAAAATTACAACCAAAAAACCCCAAACCAACCAACCAACCAACCAAAAAACAAAACCAAACCACACAAAAGCCCTCACAACCACTGGGCCCATTTTCATCTTAAGTACCACAGAGTGGAAGCTGGATAATCTGATGAATATGATAAAAAGCTCTGTGTCTTCTCCCTTTCAGTTCTAGATATATAAATAAAAAAATCACTGTAACCACAGTAACTGACAGTTTTTACATCTTAAAAGCAACCCAAAATTCAGGTATTAAGGAAGGAAAAATTACAGTGTAATCAATGATTTTATAAAACAACAGCTGTAAACCAGATTCAGTTTAAAGAGTGAATTTATATCAGCTGCAGCTCTACTTCTTATTTCCTCAGCAGAAATCTTCCCAGCCTGCTGCAGCAACTTAAGGGGCAGATCATATACAGGCACTGGTGCTGTTGGAGGTTTGTCTTCGTTTAATTTGTTTTGCCTGTTCTAAGTAGAAGTATTAGGCATTATAATCCATAATTAAGTAGACAATGCTAATTAAACTTTAATTCATCCATGTACAAAATTAGATTTTTTTTTTCTGCCCTTTTTCATCTCTGCTGAGAAAATAGCTTCTTAAAAACAAGATTGTCCAAAAGATTTGGTTTATTTCTTATTTTTTTTTAAATGCAGGAAAAGGAGGGGGAATGTGTTAACCTACACCATAGAGCTGGGAATTACAACCCTCACACTGCTACTCTGATTCTGCCCTGCCTTTTCTTTTCATCTGCTCTGTCAGTATGAAAGGGATCTCAAACAAAATCAAACACAAATCAGTGTTCTACTTCCAACCTTCAAACTTTCCTCCTGCTGCAGGAGAAAAGAGGATTGAAAGTTTAAGGTGAAACTGCCTAAATTATGTTGTTGAGAAATAGAGGCTGAAGAGCAGGCAGGGCTGGGAAAGGGGGAGCTGGGCTGGGCTGCTGGGACTGGTTAAGGAACAAGCTGCTCTAGGAGATGCTGCAATCACAGAAAACAGGTCACCTGGTGCCATGAAGGAGCTGCTCTGACTAATGCCACCAGTGTCCTGGCCTGCCAGTGGGAGACTCCACTCCCTCATCTCAGCAGCTGAGGGTGGCTGAGCTACTTCGACCAGGATTTCCTACCATCACCACATTTGTGCTGCATGTTCCCCGGAGGATCTTCCCAGTGCTGCTCTAACACAGGCTGGACTCCACTGGTAGGGTGGGATGTTGGCTCTCTGCCCTTGGCTGTGGGCTGAAAACATTTACAAGGACTTCTGACAAGACACATTGTTTCCCTTAGTGGAAGTGTTGAGAAGCAAAGGCCTTCACTCTCTCCCTGTGAGGTGGCCACTGCATTGGATGCACGCAACGATCCCAGGTAAGCACAGATGGGATGCCCTGCTGATCTTAATAGCTGCAAATCTGTTCAATTGCACTTTTTTTTTGTGTATGAAAAGAAGTTAATTGAAGGGTGAAGGTGCTCTGGTTGACTTTTACTTCATCCACATAGACTGCAACAGAGAAAGTGTGCAGGAGCCAAAGGTTGTTGACAAATTCCCTAAAGACAGAATTAGTGACAGACACAGACAAAAAACAGACAGTGTACATTTGAAAAAAAAACAACACCTACAGAAAAGGCAAAAACTAATTTGTTTTCACTGAAAAGTCTCACCTTTCCAGATACTCCTTTCACATGCTAATTCAGACTCTGATACAGTCCAGTTCTGCGTTAAGGCCTCATGTGGAAAATTAATTTTCAGGTGAAAAATTTTGTGAATGAATTTCAAGAAAAAAACCCTGAGCCTCTGGGAAAACCAACACCTTTCCAGAAGGTTTCCCTTTGAAGAAAATTGAAACTTGCATTGCAAACTTCTTTTGAAAAACCTTTTGCCTGCTGCTGGAGGAGGCAGTGAATGTTTCTGTGCTCAGGGAAGGCCTCATCCTACAGCTCTTTGTAAAAGAAGCACAGTCAAATAATTTCTCCTTTTGCCAGGAGATGTCTTGCATAACACTGAACACTTCCAGTAACTGCTTCTAGACTTGTTCTGCTCCCTTCCCAATGAATCTTCTATTAATATTTATAATTTTGTGTCTGCAATATGACAGATATGTTACAAACTGTCTAAAATACTGTTTCTATAACAGTATTCTCTGTGATTCCTCCCTGTATGTGATCTTTTTCTTGTGATGAATAACATCTAATTCATTTTTCCTTAAAAAATGATCAGCAGTTGGTGCCAGTGCCAGGGTGGTAGCTGGTGTATTCAAATATAACATGAGTGGGCAATGGAGAGCAGCCCTTTTAAGGCTGCATTTCTCAGACTGAGCTAAGTGGTGTGTGGGGTTTGTTTGTTTGTTTGTTTGGGGGGTGTGTGTGTGTGTATGTGTGTATTTTGGGTTGTTTTTGTTTGTTTGGGCTTTTTGTGTGTATTTTTGGTTTTGTTTTAAATCATCACTTGGAATTAGGATGTGTTCCCTAGTGTTTAAATAAAAAAATGCCACAAATTCTTGCTCAGTGATGGGAAATACTATTGCAAATGCCTATTCCCATTTCAGTACTCTTGGTGTATCTGTGTTTCACTGAACTGGTGTAATTCACGGACAGTTTACTTTGATTTAGTAGGAGCTGCCTGGTGGTTGTTTTCAGACTCTTGTAGCAGCAACTCTTAAAATACTCTTGGCTCTAGATTTCTTATCTGATTTTCCTGATTGTAAATCAGGGTTAGCTTCCCAGGGGCTGATGGAACTACTCCAATGTTGATAGGATTACAACCAGACCTGCTGGGACTCAGCATTTCACAGACTCTGCAAGGGTTTGGGGGGGTTTTATTTGCTTTAGATGCAGATTACTGATGGTCTGTTCTAAAGAATTACCATTTATCAACCTCCTGGTGCTAGGAGGTGAGTGAAAGCAGAAGACAGGCTCTGGGTACTGCACAGCTCCTGGCATCCTCCCAGACAGCACAGGGAAGGAAGCTGAGGAAAAGATGAGCACAACTACAGTTAGTCAGGATCTGGTGCCTCAAAACTGAAAGTCATTTAGAGCATCCTTGACCCTGGGACTTTGACCAGAGAACCTGAAATTATGGGAATCTTATGTTCTTTCACTGCATGATGCAAACAGTGGAAAGCAAGAATATTCACACAATCACCAGCAGCCCAAAGACCTTTCCCATAAAGCTGCTGTCCTGCTGGTCAGCCCTGAGCCTGTGCAGGTGCCTGGGGTTGTTCATCCCCATCTGCAGGGCTTTGTAGTTGTTTTTGCTGAACTTCATGAGGCCTTGCCTGTTTCTTCAGCCTGTTGAGGTCCCTTCTGACTCTCATCATCTGCTTTGCCTTTTAGAGCTTATTCCTAACTGCAAAAACAACCTAGGGTCAGAAAAGCATAAACTTTTATTTCCTTTGTTACAAAGCCTGAAGTTGTAAGTATTTGTCTTATTTCTGCAGTGGGAATTTTCAGTGACCTAAACAGAGGTGACCATCAACCCAGGTGTTGCTCCTAGTGGCAGCATTCAGCTGAGCTGCTTGGAGGGTACAAGGCCACCTTCTGGAAGTCAAAACCCAATAGTGTCCAATATTCATGAGGGCTGGTGCTTTCATCTTCATGGCTTTCAAAACCCAGGACTCCTCAGGCTTCCTTTACAGTTAGAGCCTGTAAAAGAAGAAACATCTTTTATATGTCAATAAACTAAGTTTCAGATCCATCCAAATTAAATCAATTGTAAGTGAAATGTGCCTGTAGAAGAGATGGGAACAGAGAACAAAGGTCTGAGAGGGGAAAAAAGCAGTTGGCTTTTATCTCCCTTTCTGCCAAATGAATGTCCAAATAACTTAATGTAATCTTGTTAAAATGGCTCCATGAATGCAACTGAAGCAATAATTATGCTTGAGACTGCTCTGAGTGACTGTGTAGGGAAAAGGTTTATTCAGAAACTGGAAGGAGTTCACTGGACTGTAAGGAGAGAAGTTTTCCTAAATGAAGGCTTGTTAGAGGAATTGTGAAACATTTACTTATTAATCTCTTTGTAGCTCAGGGATTCCTGGCACCCTTTGCATTGCAGGATGTTCAGATAGGCTTGTCCTTTCCCCATTTTTCCTGCCTGCACATAGGACTAAGAAAATCCAGCTCTGAATTTCTAATAGCAGCCTCCAGGGAGGGTCTTGCAAGTGGCACAGGAGGGGAGCTAGAGAAGGGAGCTGAGGGAGAAACAGAGCTCAGATTTCTGCTGATAGGAGGCAGGCAGCTGCAGGGAAAGGAGAGCACAGCTGTGTCATGACAAATGCTGCCTTTCTGGTTTTTTGTTTTCTTTTTCTCCTTTAGCATCTCTGTGGAAGCTACGTGTGGAGAAAATAATGACATTGCTGCTGAGTGAAAAACAGGAGCTGCAGCAATAGAGTGGAAACAGATAACCTCAAAAACTCCTTCATGAAGGTGGCAGTATTGCCACAAAATAGCTTGGCTAAGCGACTTCTTAAGACACTGTTTTTTCAGAACTGAGTTCTGTCAATAAAAAAGTTGAGATTTATTTTTTCAGACCATCCTTTGTGCAAATAGATGTGGTTTTAGCCATGGAAAGACTCTTTGCTTTGGGTCGTGGCCCAAGTTTATTGATTGAACTCTAATGACATCTCGTGTCAAATGATTTGTGAAATCCCCTCAGGATGTAACCCACTTAGAAAACAGTGATGCCTGGCAAGAGTATAAACAGAGCTATGAGCAGAAAGTAGGGACTGAACTTGGGTAGGAGCAGTATAGGACTAATGGTTAGGTATAAATGCATGTATACATTGATGTGCATATCACATACATGCATCTGATTGTGATTATTTTCTAGGTGAAAGCACCTAATGGAGTTATCTGTAACAACAGCTAGTCAGGTATCCTTTGACCTGTATCTGTGCTGACTGGACTATTTAGCAAATATCTTTGGCATTCTTTAATCCCACTTACTGGTTATAATGGAGGGAGGATTTTTGTACCCTGAAGTCCATGGGAGGCTTTCCCCAGTTGGTGTCCTGTTGACAATAACCTCACACCCTTAGCAAAATCACAGGTACCATTAGCAGGCCAGTAAAACCTCTTTAGACCACATGTGCCTGCTGAATTCATATTGTGCCTAATTGCTGCTAAATAGATCTTGTTAGGTACTGTTTTCTCAAGATCTGCATTGACCTTTCCTTGGATTTCAGCAGGAGCTTCATAGTGAAAGCACAAGATAATTAATGGCATGGCTAATCATATCAGATGTACTGAGGGTAAAGCAATTAGGGCTGAGCTAAGTACAAGTTAAAATAATTTGTATGCTAACAACAGGGGCTTCACTGGTTTTGCTTGGCCACCACTGAAACTCTGAAAGTTGGGAGGGAGGACAGAAGTGTTTTAAGACAGTCATAAGTTTCAGTGAGCTTGACAACAGTGCTTCATCAGCCACAGCCTGGAGGAAAAGCTTGAAAGATCCTATGCTTTTATCTAGCAGGGTCTCAGGATTATGAGAAGTTCACCAAGTTAATTTAAAGCTGAGGCTGGTGGCAGTCAGGGGAAGAAAAGGAAGAGTTTGTACAGCTTTAACCTCAGAAAATTGTTAGGAAAAGCAATATGAAGAATGCATCTGGGGGTAAAATGTCAAAGCCCTTTGCAGAAATGGAGTCTCTTCAGGCAGCAGGACACTTCCCTCCATCCTTCCAGTCTTGAGCAGCTCCTGGTCCTTACTTGGCACAGCATCTGGGATGCCACTGGTGGGAGTGTGTTGGTACCTGTGTTTGAGGGCACCTCTGCAGGGAGAGCTGGGGTGCCCATGGATCACACCATGTTGTCCATAATGACAAATCTGTAATTTGCAGACTAATTACAGGCTTCTGAGTTGAAAACATGATTTCTGTCTTCACATATGGATGTGGAAGCAGAGAAAACACCAGAAGCAGAGACAGATGGCTTGTCATCTTTGTAAGCCATTCCCTTAGGAATACACCAAGCTTCAGGTGCAATGGATATTTGCCACTTGCCAAGATCTGTGGAACAGCTCCGCCAAGATCTGTGGAACAGCTCCACCCAGAGCTGTGCAGACAAGGTCTATGTGAAGAGCATAGCTCTAGTTTAATGTGTTCTGGGGCACCTAAGAGTGATTGAAAAATCCCATTGGAATAGAGAGGGGAAAAAAAAAAGTCTGTACTAGATGCCTGATAAATCACAAAGTCATGTGCAGCACTTCCCAGGACAAACAAGAACACTACACTTTGTGCCTCCTGCAAATGTTGATGGTGTTTCTGTCCCCATCTGGGACAGTGTTTTACCAAGGGCTTGATCTCAATAACCTTCCTGTCCAACCTTCCTCATTACCCACTGGTAAACTTCATGTACCAGTGGCAAACTGCAACACAAAGGTAATAAATTTCTCCTTTTTTACTCTCTTGACAGCACTTTAAAATAACAATGAACACCATCATCTACCACTTCAGGCTGAGCCTTGAGAAAGGGTTTCTTCAGAAGGAGAAGAGCAGAGGAATTTCTTAAAATTCTCTTTAGGAAGGGAATTTCAGTGTGGATGAGCTAGGACTTCAGCATAGCAACTAGTTAAAGACTTGAGGCTGAGCTTTCTGCTTATATATGTTGCTGAACTCCAGTGGTAATAATGGAGCTCGAGCAATGCTGCCAGCAATGAAAGCAAACCTTGTGTTTATCTTGGCAAGACCCTTGCTTGCATTCTATCCAGAGCTATAAAATGCTAATATTAGCCCTGAATCCATTGCTTCTGAGCAAGGAGTTTCCAGATTCAATTAGTGTGTCATTATTAATACTCATAAGAGACTGATTCTAAGTATCATTCTTAGTAAAAGATAATGGCAGTGCCTTTTGCTCAGCAAGGATTTTATTAATGAGATACCTCACACTCCAAAAGAAAAAGACCTTGATACTCTGATTATGTCCATGGAGAATCAGTCCCACTGTCAGGTTCCTGCCCCTCTCTCCATGGCCAGCTCAGCCCACACCTTTGCAAAGGGAGTTTACAAAAGCATTTCCAAAAGTCATGTTTCAATGCAAAAGTAACTGACAGGTCCTTCCATGCAAGATCCAAGCTGTAAAGGGGAATAAAAGTGCTCACTGGCATTAAATAATCAGATACAGGAAGAAAGGAAGTCAAATAAAATAATAATTTCTCTATCTTGCTCCAATACAATAATTTGTTCTGCAGAACAAATAAATCCCATATACTCACACAAACTTTTCCTGAGAAGATATGTCACAGAGATGGGACTTCATCTGTATTTTTCCTCAGGAACAGGGAAATAAAGTTGTTTGTATCACTGTGGAAATTAATTAGAATATCTTCTTTGACACAGGAAAGAAAGACCAATTGCAAGAAGTTTTTCCAGAGAAAAAAAATTAACAAGTGTGAAAGGTGTGTGGTTTGTGCCAGCCCCCCTGCAGACAGCAGCACCCTCCCTGTTCAGAGGGATTTTTCCACAGGGAAATTTCACCTGTTAGCATCTGCCTTAAGTTGTTTTTTGGAGAATAAAATTTTCCAGTGGGTCTATCCTGCTTTCCTCGTGCACAGTTGCACTGGCAGCAGATCAGTTTTTGTCAAGAAGCAAACAAATAAGAGAAGTAAGGAAAAGAGCCCTGTCAAAATTCAATCCATTCATCCTTCTGTCATCCCTGTGCAATCAAGCACTCTCATATATCTCGAGGAGAAATGAGGGCCATTTAATCCTTTGGAAGGAAGAGGTGATGAGCCAGAAAATGAATGAATTATCAGCAAGTGCAGACAATCCATAGGAGAACAATGCATGCAATGTTGACCTTGTAGTAAGAGAATTTGTGTGCGAGACGTG
This sequence comes from Ceyx melanurus, assembly GCA_024611195.1. NCBI lineage: Eukaryota > Metazoa > Chordata > Aves > Coraciiformes > Alcedinidae > Ceyx > Ceyx melanurus. The sequence goes on from JANHGL010008622.1 coordinate 27,481, forward strand.
AAGCCAAAGGTTGTCATTTTTTTTTTCCTTCTTCAGTTTTAACTCTAAAGATTATGGAAAGAACTAAAAGCTGAAAGTCTACTGAAAAAGGATAAAACAGCTCAATGGGTTCCCTCTGCTAAGTAACATTCCTCAAAATTTAAAGTATATTCATATTTACTGCCACTGCAGCATTCACACAGTTGGGTATTAAACATTTCCCCCTCTTCTGCACACACCTACTCAGGCTGCAGCCTCCAGTGGGTGACTATTGCCTCATATTTCTGCTGTGCCAGCAGCATCCTCCAGTGCTGTGTCCAGCCCAAACTATAGCTAAGAGCTGCCAAGAACACTGTCCCAGATAGCTCTTTGGTACCTGCTGTGTGTAAATCTCCATTTACATTTCTGAACAGCAGCAGTCCATACATTTAAGCTTGCACTGGCTTCCTCCTGAGGGGTGCTGGTGCATGCACATTTCCTCCAATGCATCTGGCCATCTTGCTGACTACAGCCCCAGTCTGAAGTTGGCTGTTCCTGGGCTAGATCCTTTAGCTCCTGCTGGATCCTTATTCCTTCACTGAAGTCCTAAACTTGTGTGCATGGGAGTGTCTGCAGACATGCACATGGTCACACCATATGCTGCCAGCTTGGTCTGCCTTTCCACTGGAGTGAAGTGGAAGACTAGAATAGAGTAAGGTGGTCACAGTCCCTTTGCAGGTATCCACAGACATCTTGCTGCTCAGAGGTTTGCTAGGAGTTTACACAGGCTTGGACTGTTTCCATTTCCATTCCCATTCCCAGCCTTGTGCTGTGTACTAGAATCTTATAATTGGACACCCTGTGTTAATTATTCTGTCACGCTGGCCTCTAAAACCAAATTTCAAAAGTTTTCTCTCACAAACACTTCAGTTGCCTCTATTAATGTTGTCAGAAAATTTATGTTTCATGAGAAGGCAAAATACACCTTACAGGCTCTAATATTGATTAAAATCTTTTATTGTATTTTCATTTTGTTGAAATGAATGAAACATTTGCCTACATAACTCTCTCAGCACTTCACATATCACAAAACCCTGTTAAACATGACATCCCAGAAAGCAAAGTAACTACAGATATTTTTATTACCCAACTCATCTAATGCATGAGTGGTAAATTACTGAAGAGTAAATGAGATTTTAAAAAATTCTTCCAGAGTTAATAAGGTGCAGTATTATCAGCAGCACAGGTAGGGTTTTGTTTTAATGAGATTTTTGACTTGTCAATTAAAAAAAAAATAAATCCATAATTTATAAACAGGACAGCTGCCACAAAACAAGATGCCAAGAAAAACAACACCCTGTTTAAAATGAGAATGGTTATCCTTTTTTTTAATTTCCATGCTCAGCAGCAATTAATTATTAGAACTATTCCAGTCCTGATTACAATTTACATCTAATTGTAAAATCTTTCTCTTTGGGAACTCTGTCTTTTGGCATGTTGTGTAACTAATGTTATTCATGGGAATCCCAGCTCAGTTATGTGCCCATCAATCACTGCATCTTTTGGTTGGGTTTTTTTTTGAGGTTTTTCTCCTTCTTTCTTCTCTTGGTTTATTGTTTTTTTGTCAGAAACTGAATATTGCATGACAGCTCCATTTATATCTGATGCAGAACATGAAATTGTGACATTTCTATTATCTCATTAGACTTAACAGGTAGTGGTTCAGTGTTTTTCTTGGAGAAAGTATAAAATTACATCCAAGAAATAAATGAAAGTGGTGTAATTAACACAGCAAATTCAACGTGCATTAAAATGGAACTTTTTTGAAATTCAAAATACCTTATTAAAATATATCTAAACATCTAGAATAAAATCCTCAAACTGTTTTGAAAAAAACCCCAATTTTACTGAAATACATTTATCCTGATGAGGAAAATGAAGCTTGTGCTATTACCAGTCAGTACAACTGAATCATAACACTATAACCTCATCTATACAACGTGGCTGTGGCAGAACTGACAGTCTAAACTGTTAAATGTCATCTTTGTGTTTGAGAAAGAATAAGGTAATTTTACACTGCCTTCAAGATCCTTTATAAATGAAGCTCTGAAAAGAAGTTCAGCCAAAATTTATTCCTCAGTTGTGCTGGCTTTATAGGAGCAACAGTTCAACTTTCAAACAACAACTCGGTGCTTCCAGACAAGGGCAGCAGACACAATAAATTGAGTTACACTTCATCTGATCTGCTAAGAAAATTACCTGTAAGTGTAATTTCTATGTCTATACAAAATTGGGTAGGCTTATGCCAACAACCAGCATCCTCTTTCTGGACTTTATTCTACTAAAATTTGAGCTACAGTAGCTTGTGTAATAGAATCACTTTTCTCCTGTACACTGGGTAGGCAAACAAGACAAGAAATGAAATTGCTGTAGGTGGTCTTCGCAAAATCAGTTACTATCACCAGCAAACATTTTTTTTTCCATTTTCTTTCCTATTAACACCATGAAAATCATGGAAGACTGTAGTATATTTCATTATGCTATGAAATTTTTAGAGCTAACAATATTTTTCTCAATCAAACTGAAGAAGAAAAAAAATGAATTTCCATCTTCCTTTTCCTAGCCCTACTTTGACAGGTCCTTCCCATGACAGAAACCATTAGCAAAGCTGTACTGGAGTTTCAGGGGCAATTGCTTCTTCCATGGCTACCTTTATAGGCTGCAGCTGGGACTCGTTGACTTGAAAGCAGAAAGATCAAAAAAATATAACCCAAATCAGCTTCACTTCTCTCTTTTGACTGCTCTTGTCCTTTATGTAACTAGGGAGTTCATTTGTACAATGTCTGACGTGCAGAACCTTTGGCATGTGAATTAAAGCATCTGAGGACACGCAGAGCCTGTCTCAGCCCCTTCTCCCTCCCCTCTGCCTTTCACCTCCCGTAAAGGAGCAGATTAAGGGAAGAGAATTCAGAGTACTGAAGCCTTCATGACTCCTCACACAAGGCTGGAACCACCTTGCACTACCCCAGGACATGACACGGCTTGTCTGCAGAGAGCTGCAGCTCTTGCAGCCTGTTCCCCTGGCTCTGAACGTCCAGTTTACCCAGGTCCATGAAACACAGCCACTCCTCCTCCTCCTCATCTTCAACAGAGAAACAGAGTTCTGTGCTTGCACTTGGCACCTCTTCTCCAAGCAATTAACAGACTCAGCTTGGTGGGGATTGCCTGTTCCTGAGGGCACTAAGGAGCCTTAATGGCACCAACCAGCCTTAGCTGGGGCTTCACCCTCAGCCTGGGCTCAGGGCTTCTATTTAAGTTCAACCTAGGTGTATTAAAGTTGTAATAGCTCTAATAGCCTGGATGAGGCTGTAGGAAGGTAGTGGCTCCAGTTTTACCATAGACATGCTCTGTGTGGCCATGGGGCTCCATGGTCTAGGCTTGCTCTCTCTTATCTGCCTTGTCTTAGGATCACTGGACCTGCCTGGTGATCACTGGACCTGATCCTGACCTATACATTTACTTCCTAACTGGAGGATCTGCCTCATCACTGTGCTGTTGCATTATGATCTGGTCTCTGGGTTGGACCTGGCTACTACCTCTGGGTCTGCTTGGCTTGGGTACTGTGGATGGACCCTGGGTGGTGATACCCCTGCCCTGCTGACTGGGGGATGCCTTGTGGTTCTTTGTTCTTTAGGGAGTAACCAGCACTTGCCATGTGTTGGAATTACATTCCCAGGTCTGCTTTTGATCTGATGTGCAGAAAGCTTTGGACAGGTCACTTTCTTTCTCCACACCTTGTTTTCCTAATTTCCAAAAGGTGTGGCATCTACTGTCTTCCTTTAAATCTCAGGGAAGTCTCTAAGTGAAAGACTTGCATAAGAGCTAGGAATTTACTGTAATTAAGCAGAGTCTAAAAATGGGATGCAAGCTGAGCTTGTTGGTTGTTTGGAAGATAGCTCTTGGGGACTTGCTGGTTGCTGAAGAGTAATTAAAGGTAAATATTGTAAGCAAATGACCAGGGAGAACTTGCATTTAAGAGCCACAATATTGAAAATAACTAATTCTTAGTTAGAATTCCCTGAAGTGTTTCCCTATTAACAAAGAAAGGCAATAAATTGTATTGCTGTTACTTGTTTGGTTTGGGCATTGTAATGTTTTCTGCTTCTCATGGCTTTTGACATGTTAGTGCTCAAGATCTTAAGCCTGTTAAGGGAGGTGCAGAACTTTTGAGGCTCATATACTGCAGAATAAGTTTTTTGGTAGTCTTTTTAGTTTATATGTCTGTTACATGGTTGACTGCCAAGGTTGTATGCTGGCTCAGTAACTATACAGAAGTTCTTTCTTTAGGCTACAACAGCCTGGGGAAGTCAGGGGCAGTACTGTCAGTGAGGTTAATGTGAATGAAATGTGAGAATTCCTCATTTAGGAATAATTGGAGCAGCTCAGTTATCTCACTGGGGTGTTCTGACCATTTTCACTACTAAGCACTCTGTAGCCCCAACACATCAAAAAGTAGGAAGCTATCCCAAAGCCTAGACAATATAAGAAGAGATGAAAATGAAGCAGTTGCAGCAAAATATCCTGGATAATCATGTTCGATGTACCCCTGTGTCATTAAGGCTTATGGGGAGATATCTAGGGAATGAATGAGTTGCTATAAGGAATGTTGGTGACACTCAGAGCAAGACACATGCCACTCATGACAGCTCATTTTAGTTCAGTCTCTGAAATCCTCTCTAAACTCATCACATGCTACATGTGCTGCTGCTGACACTTCAGCCAGAGCAGCATACTAATGAATCCAGGAGCGGAGAGAAGTTTTCAGTAGTGGATTTGCAGCTGCAGTGAACTTAGCAAGAGAAACAGCACTGAATTAATAACCTGCTGCTTCTCCAACCTGGGATCGTAGGTGACTTTGGCAATTTGCATAGTGGCTTTGGGGTTTGGGGATTCAGCTGGAGAATTACAGAGTGATGGCTCATTTACAAAATAATTTTGAGCTGCTTTCTGTTACTGTCTGCTTTACTGGAATTACATGGGTTATTATAGAAACATCCCTCAATTAAAAGAGGGATGGTGTCTCATCAGGAATCTGTTTTTTAGCTTATCCTCCTGAAGTCAGTACAGGAAAATGACTACACACCAACTTCTGAATCTTCTGTTGGCTCCACCTTCTGGTTGCTGTGGTTTATTTTCAGGCAGTCCTGTGTATGTGAATCAGTAAGCTCTCCTACATGACAACTAGGGGGTTTTAGCCTGGAGAAAAGGAGGCTCAGGGAGACCTTGCTCTCTACAGAGAGTCTAGGTGATCCTGCTCTGGCAGGGGGGTTGGCCTAGATGGTCTTTCTAGGCCCCTTCCAACCCCTAACATTCTATGATTCTACAGCTCCCTGAAAGGAGGTTGTAGTGAGGTGAGGGTTAGTCTCTTCTCCCAGGTAAGAAGTGGTAGCACAAGAGGAAATGGCTTCAAGTAGCATTAGGGGGAGGTTTAGGTTGGACAGTAGGAAAAATTTCCTCACTGAAAGGGTTGTCAAGCCCTGGAACTGGCTGCCCAGGGCAGTGGTCGAGTCCCTATCCCTCAAGGGACTTTAGAATGCATAGATGTGACACTTGAGGACATAGTTTACAAGGGACTCAAGAATGCATAGATGTGACACTTGAGGACATAGTTTAGTGGTCCCCTGGCAGTGCTGGGTTAACAGTTGCACTTGATCTCCAAGGTCTCTTCTAAGTAAAATGTTGCTGTGATTCTGTGTATGTGCCCATCTGGGTCCTGTGTTATCTTCTTACAGTATCTCAAAGACAACAAACATTATTTACGAAAGGTAGCTACCTAGAGCAGCTCTGGCATTCCTTAGTGGCCACAGACTGCACACAGTTAATTTCTTCTACACTCTTGAAAGGCAGCCTGAGAATGGCTCCATGGCAGTGAGGTGGGGGCTACCTTCTGCTGAACCATCCCCCAAACTCTGAGCTACCTTCTCAGGGGGTGCAGCTCGATCCCCTGTGGTGCTGCTGGAGGGACAGGGAGCCTTGGTCTCTGCCCCCTCCTTGGAGATAGGCAGAGAGAAAAATCTCTGCACTTCCTCAGAGGGCTTCAGGGAACAAAGCATGCTTGAGGATGAAATTGCCTTTATTTTCCAAAGAATGCCACTCCTGCCCACCTGTGCACTTGGCGTGTACTCACCCTGCACTTTGGAAAGGCCTCTGAGGTCATTCCAATGTTATTATTGCTACTGGGATTCCAATGTGGGTAAATATGAACCTCATATTATCTTTCTTGAATGTCAAGTATTTGCTTATTTACAAATACTAGGTTTAAAAATAGAAGGAAATTTAAATGTAAAATTAAGTCTAATGATTCAGATGAAAGTCTGTCCTAGAAGACTGGTTTAAATATGCTTTTTTGGATCTACGGCCCAACCTGTGATATACTTTCCAACATTCAATGTCTTTTGTTAACATAAATAAAATTCCTACCAGGCTGATTTAATCACTAATGTGCTAAGTACTGATGTGTTTATTGTATATTTTAAGTCTGTCTGATGCAGCTCATTGGGAACACCTCTTGATTTTTGTTGTTTCTGAAAGGAAGGAATCACTCTTTTTTTGTTCTATGTAGATACCAAATCAGTATGATTTCTGCAAGCCTTGAGCTACATATTCTGAGGGTATACAGAGAAAAAATTTATTCAGGCAAAGAATTTGATAAATAGTTACTGGGTGGCTTTGTTTAAATTAAGCATCATGCCAGGTACAGAGATCAGTTGCTGTTTTTAAAAACTTTTTATTTGGACACTATTTTCCTTCTACTAGCTAATGATGATAAATCAGCTGCCAGTAGCAATCCTACCACCTGTTGAGCTTCATTTCTCATACCCCACCAGCACAAACAGATCTGAACAGCTAGAGCAAGCAACTGAAGAAAGGAAAATAGGAAATGAGGACGCCTCTGTCCAGCCCTGCTGTGACTAAAACAAGAACAGAGAATGGCTCAGGAGGGTCAAGGAGAGCTGCAAGAGATTCAGCTATAGACCCAGAGTACTCAGGCAAGAAATGACCTTGGAAGACAACAGCAAAGCTAAACATTTTTAAGCAGAATAGCAGGTATATGGTACAATGTGCAGCTGTTTGATGATAGCTTTGCATTCAAACATCAGCATTTCTGGATTAGCCATTAGAAAAACAGAAAGTACATTTCATTAAGACATTAGTGTTTACCAGGCTACTGAGTTTGGCTTAGCATGTTACTATTACTTAGTAATAGTCACTATTAGAATGGAGAATGCCCATCTGGCATTTTTAGCAATTAAAATGAGTAGTTATTAATACCTGAAAGCAGATAATAAAATTTGGGTTATTTTTTTCAATGCACAGTACATGCTTGTTCATAAAAACCCCTGGTCATTGCTTTACTAAGGTAGATGATTAAGCACCAAAGATATTTATATATTTTTATATAGATACAGGACAGATTTATACAAAACAAATTCTAAGACAGCGCAGTCTATATAGCTTGCAGGAAAAGCACAAAGTCATTAAGTGGAACAAACTGAAACATTGATATATATCACTATAGCAAAAAAGGTTAGATGTCTGAAATACTGATTTTAATGAGTTTCTCTTGCAAAGAAACAGGATTTTCTACTCTGTTCCCCTTGAAAGATTAAAAACCCTGGCTTTGCACTGTACTATAAATGTATAGTTCCAAAGATGACTTTATTTTCAGGGAAATCAGTTAAAAGTTTAATTTCTATTGTTATTTTCAAATTACACATAAAGAACTGCCTGTAACAGCTTTATTATTGCTTCTTGTTGCTGTTATGATATGATGCTATTTTAAGGCCAGAATATGCAACTTACCGTAGGCATTGGAAGACACTGCATAATGGGAACTGTCTAGATCTGGTCACAGCATAGGCATTTAGTTTCATTTTAAGTCAAAACCTTAATCCAAAATCTGCTTTCATTCTCCCTATCAAGACAATGAACCAAAACTAATACACAGCCTGTTTTTACCATTAATCATGTAATTTGCAGGGACTTAAATCAATCACAGGCTAAAAATCTTACATCAGTGAAATGTCTTCTGCATTTGCTGTGAGATTTTTGGTTCTTTGACTTTGAATTTTCTCAGTGTCAGGACACATTCATTTCTCATTAGTGTGGGTAGAGTTATCTGGTACTGAGGAGAGCTTTATTATGTCTGTAGGATTTTGGAGGCAAAAGAGTGGTTGTTATGTGCCACTTAATTTAGAGGTCAATAAAAATTCCAGGAGTAAAAAAATTCACCTCAGGGAACACAAACAGTGATTAAACTTAAGCAGAATTTTCTACTAAGCTGTTAGATAATACAGAAAAGGTATATAGAATAGAAAGGTATGAAACATGGTTGTTTCTTCTGAGATTTCTTCAGTCACGTGGATGAGAAGCAGAGGCCATTAAAAGATCCCAGAATTAAGGATTTGTACTTCAGGTAGAGTTTGCTCCAAAGCCCTACATCTGCTACTGTCTTTCAAAACCAGTGAATTCTGGTCACCTGATTGTTACTGGCCTCTATTATTTTCTGACTTACTATATTTGGAGAGGAGGATCCACATGCCCTAAGTATGGACTTTGTAATTAGTTATTTTTTAATTCCTATCTGCTTGCATTTGATTCAAGCAGCCACAAAAGTGTATTTTGAAAACAGTAAGATGAAGATATTTAGTTAAAACAAGTATATCACAAATAATAGAATGACTGCAGCCCTGAATAAATAACAGTAAAAATTCACTTTTCCATCAAATTCTTTTTGTAACAGGTGGCTGCACTCTCTCTTGCATGAGCTGTTTTTTTATTGCATTCTTCTATCACAGGATACACTGCTAACTTCTAACTTTTGCCCAACTACTGGACTATGAGGAAAAAGAACATCTCACATACTGGCAAGAGAAAAAGAAAGGAGAAACCCTGGAGGCAGGTGAATGGAACTGCTGGCTGTGAGAGTCAGGAGTGGTCAACTGGAGCAAGACTGTGAAAGAGGACAAAAAAACCCCACAACCTACTGGCTTCAGCCTTCTTCATTCATTGGCCTTTCATGGTTGAGGATGGCCCAGAATTAGGTGCAGCCTGTGTAGAAGTGATATGTCCTCTAGATTCCAGCTTGTTCTGTTGCTGTGGTAATAATTCACTTTTTTTTTTCTCCTGCCTTAGTGGCAGACTGAATATTACTTTTGGATTTTATGGAGCAATGCTCCCTTTACAGCAATAGAGCTCTAAAGTACCTGGTCTGGTAAGATAAAGAAAAGGTTATCACCAATTCTCAGCTTTCTGTGACAGCAATTTCTTTGAATTCAAACAGTTTTTAAAAGCTGATGTTATCCTTTTGAGTGTCCTTAGAGCTTTAAAGGTCACTAGTATTATCAAAAGCTTTTTCTTCAACTCATTCTATCTTCTGCTAAGATAGTGTTGGCCTCTTTGAGATTAGAAATTCCAGACTAGAAGTTCCTTGGTATTTGTTTCACAGATGAGATTAAAATATTAAAGCTTATTTCACAGTCTAACTTTGAAAAGGCACTTCCATATTCTTATGATACTTTTCTTCATAAATAATCAGAAGTGAGTGTTTTGAGCTCTTACAGAAATCATTTGACGTTCCCTGTCAAACTGTAACTCTGTCAGGTTCTTACTTAGAAACCATTGAGTTCTTTCATACCAGCTTCAAATTCACTTTAGTGACCCTCTGAACATGAAAGACAGTCAGACTTTTCTCTCAGCTGCTCAAGACTTCAAGATTTTAATTGCTTCTGCAATACCTGTCATTAAACTCAGCTAGCAGTGGCTTCATTATGATTGTTCTCAAGACTTTGGGGTCTACAAAAGCTTGCAAGGAGAAAATCTTTTTGATACCAAAGGAATTAAAAAGCACACCTTAAATTTTTAAAACGCATGCCTTTCAAGGGATCATTTTTAGCTTGTTAAATTTAATGGCAATTCATCCAACAGCTTCAATAAATATCAGGCCAGGCTGTTGTCTCTGAGGCATGTTCTGAGCTAGCAAGACAAAATCTACAAAAACTAATGAGCTATAATTAAAATCACATTCTTTAATATGTATTACTTGGTGGAGATATTTTTGCTTTCAAGTTAAAGTATGTTTCTGTTCTGGAAAGCCACTCCAAGAGTGACACTAGGAAATGGCATATTTATTGTCACTTTTCCCAAATGAGTCTGCTCAGATCATAAGCAAAAAAAAGCATTTCTCTGCCTTGTTGCTTGCTCTGTAAATGGCACGCTTGAAATTTAATCCTTGTCCTTCACTACTTATGAATATCATCATCACTGAACATGATAGAGCCCAGAGAGATCACAACTGAGATAAAAAAATGCAAATGAAAGGTACCTGTTGTAACCCTCAATTAAAGACAGATCAGTGGTTTGGCAGGGAGCTTCCTACACTGGCTTCATTTATCTTTCTGTCTGGTGTTTGGGAGGATTGTCTGAGCTCAGACCTTAAAAATCATGCTATAAACTTAATGAGAAGCAAGGAAATCCACAGAATCCACAGGGAGTTTATGAAGGAACATTCAGGGTGTGCTGAATGCCTGCACCACTGCTGCTCTCATCTGCTCTTCTCATCACCCAGCTTTTGCTGCCATATGCAGGTGAGCACTGAAATGGGGAAGGCAGTGCAGAGTGAAAAATCAGTAGATTACTGTGAGGTAAGTTGCACTTAAACACACTCTTGCTGGAATTCCATACTAAAAATGTTCATTTGGAAAATTTAGAGCCACTCTCATTCACTATCCCTGCACAGTGACACAGTAACTTTGAGTTTAGAACTGGCTATCTTGAATGAAAAAACATATATACAAGAAAGAGCCTGAAGGTAGGTTGGCAGCTTTTGCCCACCAATAAAACACCATATTACTGAATGGTGGTGCAGGAGCAAGAAGTCAAACTGGGGGCAACAGGAATTAATCACCCTTTTTAATCCAGACTCCTTGCTGATGCTGGAGAGGAGCTGCCCCTCACAGGGCCAGGAAAGAGAATTTCAGCACTCTGGGACAGAGCAATAGATTTGGGTAGGAAAGGGAGGATTTATTCATAGACTCATAGAACACCACATTGGAAGGGACCTTGAGGATCATCTGGTCCAATTTTTCTTGGGAAAAACATGGTCTAGATAACATAACTCAGCATCCTGTCCAGAATTAGTCACACTCAGAGTAAAATCTTCCAAGGATGGCACTGTCTAGCAACCAGGAAAGGTGGGTTATTTCCTCATGTCTGCCCTAGGCTGGGTGAAGGGCTTCCTCTGGGCTCAGCCTCACTTATCCCTGTCCTCAGGCAGAAGCCCACACCATCATCTCCCATGGTCTCGATGTTTTGAGAGCTTCTCTCTCTTTCTGGGCTGCTCTGTCTCTCTCCGACTGGTGCAGAAGCTCCATCCAGACCAGGAGGTCTGTCCATCTTCATAACAAGAGCAATAAATGGTCATCTGCTGAGTGCATTTGTAAGAGCCTGGCTATTTTGTGCCGGGGAGAACTGCTGATTGTTCGCAATGTCTCTGTGCTCCCCATTTGGCACCTTGCAGATCTGCTTTAACAAAAGGAAGAGATCCATTCTGGAGAGGTGGGACTCCCTCTTTTCATTAGCTAAGTGCTCTCACTGACTGCGCCAGGGGGAAGGTGGGTGGCAGGCCCCACACTATTCCTGGCTCATGAGGCTCATCCAAATCAACACCACTGCCTGTGGGAATTGGGAATGCCAGCCAGATACTTCAAGGGTGTAAAGGGGCAGAAAAATCCTGATTGGGGTGCACCCACCACCGAAGAACTGAAGACTTGAACAGTGAGATGTCGCTGAATCCACTGGTGGTGAGAACCTTTCGTCTGTCTCTTCCTCAATCTCTCACTCCTCTCTTTTCCAATAACTCTTCCCTTTACTTGAAATTTAGTTGCCCTGTGAATAATCACCTCCGAAAAGGACACTTTGCTCGTTGCTTGTTTCATTAGGGAGCACTAATCATTTGGCTTGTTATTACTCCTCAGAGTCCCTGCTGTGCCTCTGCCGCCCCGCTGGGCAGGGACAGCCTCTCTCGGGGCACTACAAAGATTCACCTCCCTCGTGTTCTCTGAGTGGGACGAGATGGTGTTAGAACTCCCTTTGTCACTCACGTCCACAAGATTCTCTTGGCTTCATCTTTAGGAACTCTACTGAATTGTTGTTTGCTGCTCAGGGAATGTTTGCACTTGGTGTTTGCCTTGTCCGTGGAGCAAGGTTTCAGTTGGAGCAGTTGCAACGGTCACAGGACTTGTAGCCCTGCTGCGAGGGCTAAAATGAACAAACAGCATTTGGAACACTTTGCAATAAAAGCACTAAATTCTACTTTATGTCTACATCTGTGCAAATAAAAAAAAAAAAAAAAAGCAAGCCAGATGAAGCAAGTCCCTAAACTCTCACATGAAATGACAAATTAGAAGGTGACAACATCTGTAGTAACCGCCTGGGAACACAGCTCTAGCAAATATTATGTGATCAGAAATCAATCTCTTTCACTGATGACAAACACATGCTAACTCAAATCAGCTGCCATGTGCCTTTGGGGAGTCCCCTGCACACTACATTCATACTGATTAGCTGACCTTGGCACAGCCGGTGCCCTCAGAGCTGGATACAGATCAGTTGTACTGATCAGATTGGGAAACATGATTAGGAGTTGAGAGAGCTACTAGTCAGAGTTTGGAGAGTCCTCTCCATCCCTATGGAGCCTGAGGGCTTTCCTCCCCATGTTGGGAGGGCATGTGCTGCTGTGTTTTTATGTCCTGCAAGGCAATGGGAGGGAGAGGAGGAAACTGGAAGAAGCAAATGCCTGGTTTATGAGAATTTCCAGAGAGTCTGGTTCCAACCACCGATGTGTCCATCTTGTAAATCAGTACTGTGCAACAAATATCAACAAGACAGAGCCTTCAGTTGGCTGTAGAAGTGTGATACCAATAGCTGGCACATGTCTATTTTTGGACATGAAGCTGATTTATCTTCAAGTTGTGTCACAGCCAGATTTTGTCAGCACAGTGAAATGTGCTCTCCATCAGATGGCATTGTGCTCGGAGCAGCCATACATTTCTGTAAGTGGCATTTTCCTGCCCTGACAAAGGGGAGCAAAGCAACCCCACTGAACTGCAGCAGAATTCTCTGGGGGAGCTGAAGATCACCCCAAGGCATTGTCTGTTCACTGCCAACCCCATGATGAGAAAGCATGGGAGGAAAAGCATCTCTTCAATCCTATTTCCTAATCTGGAGGGACAGTGGGGTGTGGAAAGTAATGACAGCCTGTAATAGTCTTGGCTGGCCATCTGGCAGGGTTTTATTTGCACTGTAAAATAGAGTTTAATCCTGAGTTTAGAAAAAAATATGCTTTCTGAAAAGTCAGTCAGTAAAATAGAATTCCATGAGTATAGACAATTCCTTTTGTCCCCAAAACATTAGTAAGCACAGATGCACCGTGTATGTGTGCATATATATTTGCATGCACCCGTGTGCACACACATATATGTACCTTTATAAAATTAAGAGTATGCTTGTTAGCATGTTGGGTATTAGTAGGTTAAAGAGGCAATCACAGAATAATAGGAAAGGTTTGAAATGTATCCTTTTTACACACTGAATGAGGCACTTAGGCAGTTTTTAATCACCACTTGTAAAAAATCGCTTGCAAAATCAAATATTCATGGTTTCAGACATGGGTGGGCAGCACAACTAAACCTCCGTGGCATTTCTCAGCCACACAAAGTTTGAACATCAGTTTACTTCGAAGGCTGAGCTGCAGGAGGGCTCATTCTGTCATCACTGCTTATCCATTCAGGTCCCCATGAACCTGCAGCTATGCCATTTCTAGCTCAAAGCTCGAATTAACTACTTCGAGGAGTCTTTATGGAGCTGCTTTCATTTGGAAGTAAAATATCCAGCGTATTATGATGACCCTATGATTTGTTGTGCAAAACACCACCCTGAGGCTTGCCAGCTCTCTCATGGTGTGTCATGATGCATGCTTGGAGACAGGACTGAAAAACAATTTCTAGTGTATCAGAGCGAGGATAGGTCAGTGAGAAATTTAATTGCTACCTATTTAGTTGTAGTTTTGACATGATCTCAGCTCCCAAGAAGGTGTTGGGTCAAGCATGGTCACTTGGGGCAAGTGCACCCCAGTGTGAAGTCAGAGCACTCTACTCTGGAGCAAATCCTTAGAAATTTTAGTTGCCAATTAGTAGAAAAGTGTGTGTAAAATGAAGAAATTCATTGAAACTGGCTCTGGGTTTGCTGGGGCTTTGCCCATGGCTTTACCCACCTCTTTTCAGCTCCAGATTAGGAAGTGTCCTTCTGGAGGAGAGGAAGGAAATGAGACTATGAAAGCAAGTGACGTTGGTTGGTGGAATTTTCTTGTTGTTGTTGGTTGGTTGGTTTTTTTGTCGGTGGTTTCTTTTTTTTTGTATGTCAGGTGCCTACTTGTTTTTTGTTCCTAGTGCTGGGGTCTCTAATGGATCTTCAGATTACTGAGTGTTGTATTTAAAGCAGGATATGGGTTTCAGTTAAAGACTGCAGAAATGGACACGATTATATTTGCAACCAAGTGCCCAACACTGTATGACTGCTAAATACAGTCTATACAATTCCTGACACTGGCCTAATGAAGAGGAAAAAGTGGTATTGGGGCCAACCACAAGCAAGGCAGCACATGGCTGGATTTCCGAGAAGTGATTGACAGTTGATAGTTTGGGTTCTGTTTTTGTGTTTTTAAATAACACTCATTGCAGGTTTACAAATAGCTACACAGTGACACAGGAGCTGAGTGCTAATGATGGCTGTCATGGGGCTGGCATCAATCTCGAGAGAGGAGGGTGCTCTGCTGTAACATTTGAACATTGACTGGTTTGCAGACAGGCATTATCACATTAATCTTTTGGAGATCAATAACCACAAACCAGTGCACTGCCAGGATTTAACAACATCTAGAGGATGTGCCTTGGTTTGAAAAAGGCTAGAGGATGACAAGCGGACCTACCACAGGCAGCAGAATGAGCAACAGCTGCCCTGACTCAGCCTTGCTTCTGGCTCCCTTATGAAGTGATGGGTGTGACAATTACACTATTGATGGCTCAGTAAACTGCTCCCACTTCAGCTTTCCTGAAATGTCTATGGCACAAAATAATTGGGTTTTTTTAATCTACTGATGGTTGTAGCTTGTTTGTTCTTAAAAATGCAAGAAATCTTGCTATCTGTTTTTGTAGCTGCTGCCTAATAGCATAGAAAGCTGCTGGTGGACTTCTCATAGAAACTATTCTATCTGCAGTAGTAGCTTTGATAGCAGAAGTCTGAGAGAGGTTGTTTCTATATTTGGTTCAAGTTAATTGCATAATTGCTCTTATAATTGCAGGCAGTACTAAAGCCATTTCTACTTTTATAGAGTTCAAGTTGGAATTTAAAAGATAGCTTTATTTTCAATACCCAAGTGATAGAAAATTAATTATAAAATGGTAAATTAAACTTCTTCCTTCTTGGAAAGAAGATGCTCTGTATGGTATATTTTAGACACAGCTCAGTCTTAATCTAGAAGTTTGACCAGAACCTGTCTGGTTGCATCCACAAAGATTAAGCATTCAAAAATAAAAACATCCCAAAGATTAAGACAAGTGCTCAGGTTACTTAGCTATTTATGTTTACGAATGAGCAAACATTGCAAAATAGCCTCTAACTGTAGAAATTTTATTATTTGAGAGACAAATGTTCATCTGAAGAACAGCCACACCATGCTTTCCACACACACTGCAGAGCATTTTGTCATAATGGCTGAAGTAAAATACAAACTTAAGATCAACAGGAATTCTGGATGTTGATTTGACATTAGCTTGAGGTACTGAGTGCCTTAAGAAATATGAAGTACTTCTGTGAAGTAACTTCTTATACTTTATTTCATCCTTAAGTTTTTTCTCTTTAAAGAAGGAGACAGGATTGAACACCCTAATGTCATTTCCACTTTTCAAATATTTACACTTCTGTTATTAAACACATTGATTTATAATTTCAACTTTAAACTATTCAAAACATATATTAACTACTTCAAATTAATTTTGAACTGTTGAAATGTAAAATGCATCAAAGCACAAACAAACAAAAAAGAGGTGCCTGTGGTAGCTTCCCTACTGTGATTACTTGGAAAATTCATCTGCATAGTTGTTCCACTATGACTTCAGCAGATGGAGTAATAGGCAAGCTTTAAACACTGGTTACAAATTGCTGCACAAATGGTTTGTGTCTGGTTTGTCAATTCAGAGTTCTTTCATATCTGTTGCCCAGAAGGCTCTTATGCTAAGATTACCCAACAGACTAACAGAAGTGGCTGGTCACCATATGCCAGCCTGGTGGCAGAGACTAGTCCTGACTTTCCCATTGGCAGCAGAGCTGCAGTAAGAGCTGTCACTGACCTAGCTCTCCAGGGCAGCTGCTCGAGGAGATAAAGACAGTATTAATTCAGCCTGTGGGAAGCACCCATATTCCTTAATTCTGGGTTCCCATGGCTCAATGAGAATCTATTAGTAAAAAAATTTACATAATTTACGGAGATTTAAAGCAAATTTTGTCAGTAATTGCTAGGACCTCAAGCAACTTTTTGTTTCCAATTGTAATATTTTGAAAGCATCCTATGCTGCCTAGTAGTTTCCCTTATCCAGATAAAAGGATAGCAAAAAAACTCTCAATTTGATCTCATTTAAATAAAAGCCAGCAGGTAACCACTCTAAATGCAGAAAAATCACTTATGAATTCAATATTTATAATAAAGCAGCTCTCAATGTGTTCAGACCACAATAAGTACCCAAGCTGCTTAATAGCAGAGACTATTTTCAAGACATTTATTAATCATTTAAAACATAAATCTGATGTTTATCCTTTTTAATTCTAGTAATGCAGAACTATACAAGAATCCAGCTTTTTTGTTCATTTACACTGCAAGAACAGAATAGATTGAGAAAAAACATGCATCAAATAAAAAAATCAGCTTTCAAAGTTGTGATATTTATGGCTCAGGACCTCATAAAGTCAACCTTAAAGTGTCTTGTTGGTCTTAGATACTATAAAGATTTGGCTTTTATATTTTCGCAATAGATCTCTTAGCCCATTACAGGTTTGTTTTTACTGAATTCTTGCCACATTTCTTTTCTTTTTGAAAACATTTTCTTATATACTCAACTGAAATGCCTTTATAGTCTGCATGCTGGGAACATCCACATTTCAGCTCTCTTTGACGATCTTCTCTATATTTAATTTGTGAGCTTTTCATATTCAGTGCACTAATTGGCTTTTCACAGTCTGACTTTTCAACTCTGCATGCTCTATCTTATTGTATTAAAACCATTTTTACTCTTGTTTCCTTTCCCATTCTCCAGCTTAGTATTTTCCTTTTTATTAGTTCTGTGCCACCCTCTTTTCCTGCCAGCACTGTGTATACACGGAGATCAAAACTGCTTCAAATTAACATCTTGCCCAACTCTTTTCCTAGGAGAGCTTATGCAAAGACTAATTGGCCAAGCCTTTTAGCTTATTTGAGTTTTCTCTGTGGGCTCCTCTGCAGATTTACAACACCTCTCAGCCTGGCACTGTGGCTGGGGGCTAAAATCTGGAGTGTGGACAGTAAGTGTGGAATCATCCACCACTACATGACCACCAGTAGTGCTTGCTCACATTTGTCACCTGTCACAGGAGAAATAGTTTGCATCTGAAGTAAGTCAGCTGCTGAGCTACAAGTAGGTTACTCAGAGTTTTGGACCTGGTTCTCTCTGTCAGGGAGAGCTTTTGTGCCTTTGATGCTGTTATTTTGCAGCATGTTTGTGTTTAAGCTGCTAGGATGATTGAGCCTTCTGCATAAAGGCAGAGCCCTTCCCTGGACATTCACTAGCCATAATTCATTAAAGACTTTCTTGTTGCTCATATTTACTAAACTAATTCTCAGTAAAAAAAGGGTGATGAGACACTGGAGCGTGTTGCCCAGAGAGGTTGTGGAAGCCCCCTCCCTGGATGTGTTTAAGGCCAGATTGGATGGGACTTGGAGCAACCTGACCTAGTAGAAAGTATCCCTGCCTGTGGTAAGGAATTGGAACTAGATGATCTTTAAGGTACCTTCCAACCCAAACCATTCAATGATTCTTTAGATCAGCATTGCAGGAATTGTGCACATCTGATGGGTTACACAACTGAGCATTGTCAGTGGAGCTGCTCATTTAGCTCTGACTGGTTCCAGATGGTGCAGACTCCAGCCTGCTATTTCAGCAGGGCTAATGGGATTAAAGAGCAAAAAACTTTCTGCACTGAGGTAAACAGAAATGACAGGCTGAATAATATGCAGCTTTTAAGGTTACATTTTAGATGGTGTGGCTGACAGAAATTTTACCCTCTTTGTCTCAAGTCAGAATCTTTTCCACTTAAAATAACTGTTGATTTATGCAATCAAGGTGAAAGTTGAAGCAAGTTACATCGTCTTATAAAGTAATGACTTAAAATATCTAACATAAATGAAACTGCTTGCTTAAAATAGACAAAATAGAATTAATTAAGCAACAAGAACAAAATCCTTTTAATATAGCCATCAGTATGCAAGCGCAAAGCAGGCTGTGTTTTCCACAGCATCCACTTTGCACTCTTTAATACTTCATTCAAACTGGAAGCAAAATGGTCTGTGTGACAAATTTAAGCTTCTAACAAGTTAGGAAAGTTTAATGTTAACTGACTTGGATTTTGCCAGGCACTGTGCCCCAATCAAGAAAACACTCTATTCAACATATTGCTGTCTGGAAGTGTCATAGTTTACAAAGGTGTGCCAGGGAAATGTATGTGCGATGAATATATAATCAAACAATTGATTATGTGAACATAAATGATTGGAATTTTCATTTAAATTACCAGAAAATAGTAATTGATAAAGATTAATTTGAAAAAAAGATGAATTCTAGGGGAAAAAAAAATAAATGAATAGGTCACAATGTTACAGGGTTGTGGTGATAATCTTCTAAGTATGGCTTTCAAACTGAAATGTGTTAAAAGTCCTTACAAACTTCCTGGATGGCAAGACTGGAGGTATGTGTCTTTTTTTTCTTTCTTTCTTTTCTTTTTTTTTTAATGTGTTATTCTAATTTATTTTCTATTGAAATTTCTTTTCCCCTAGAATATTTCATATCGAGTAATTTTACATTTTTTTCCCTTGTGTTGTGAAACAAACTCGATAAAAGTTATTTTGAAACAAGGCAAAAATTATAAAGCTATTTCAATGAAAAATTTGGATTAAGAAGTAATTTGCTTTTCCAAGAAGTAGAAAATGGGACCCACTTTTATTCTGTGAAAGACAAAAGCATAGCCTGCTGTAAGACCACAGCTTTTTTATTGTTTTTCTTTTTTCTTTTTTTTTAAATTTTATTTCCCATAACTGTAGAGAAGTGATGAAAAAGTTATAATGAACCTTGTAACTGAACAATTTCAGCCAAATGTCGTTTTCTTCAGGACAGACTCTGCCCTCACTTACATCTTTGTAAGTGTGCTGTAGGCTTTCAGTGAAATTGTTTCTAATGATTTCAGTTCCTAGTGATTGACGCTGGGAAAGGCTAACAGCTGATAGCATGACAAAAGAAATTGAAACCTAAATAACACCTTTGTTATAAGTTTTTATTCGAGAAAGCACTATGCCATTTTATGCCTGCTTCATTTTTTAACAGACTGGTTTGTGTGATGGTCAAAACCAAATTAAAGTAGTAGTGTGTCTGCCATGCCAAATGCATTAATTCTTTTGAAACTATTTTTCCAATAATGATGTTATTCTTTTCTTCTTTTTTTTTTTTTTTTTAGGAAATGGGTGCTTTAGATGGCAATGATGTGTGTTTGCAAGAAGTTTGTGAATACTTATTACTTTAAGCAATAATTCCTCTTATTTATTGGTAGAAACGGAGAACAGAAATAGAATTTCATGAGGTTACTGCTATCGCTGCCTCGGTGCAGCACAGTCACCCTTCAGTTTGTGGCAGCAGTCTAGCACTTTCTTTCCCACTTAAAAACCTGGTGTTTCTGAGAGGGAGCATAAATGGTATAGTAAATGTAATAAATTCAAACGTATGGAAACAGTAAATACAAGGAATGTGACATTTGACATATCTTTTAGCCTAGAAATCAAAGCCAAATCACAGTAATACAAAAAGCAGGCAATCTCTGAGACAGAAAATATTCCCCATTCCAATCTGCCACTCTGGTGCTGAGCCTGTGGGCCACACCTGCTAGGAAGGTGACCAGTAGAAATTAGTAATTAGCCCCAATTCCCAGCAGCTGATTTAAAAGTCTTCTGAGAAAGCAGAGAGGTTGCTGCTTGGCTGGAAGGAGCAGGAAAGCCTAAAGTCCTCAGGCTGAAAGAGGTTAGTGTTGTTCTTGCCTATTAATATATTTAATTTTTTAGAGCTAGGCTACTTTCTGAAGTTTTCTTGGAAGTTGGTGTGTGGCTTTTGTTGCCTTATTGACAAGTGTGTGCCTGTGTTCCTTGGGGTGGTCACTGCATTTCTCTGGCTGCTGCTGGCCAGCCTCCAGGAAAGGCTGGGAGCAGTTTGGTGGTCTGGGCAATGCAGGGACCAGGTTGTATTGCTGTAGTTTGACTTGAGACTCTGCAAAATAAATAGTACTTAAATATTTTATAATTAAATTGGCTACTGTTTTGGGAAAAATGGGAACAACTCTACATTTCCTAACACTGGGTTGCTACTGGGCTCTTCCTTATGTGCAAAGAGAGGTGGGGCTGGGCCCACGGTTAAATGCAGGTATATTTTTATCCTCTGTTTTGCTCTTGGGCTCTCCCCTCTATGTGTTTAGGCACTCACGGCTTTCTCTCTGTGCTGTGCAGCTAACCCTGGGTGGGTTCCTACCATGGGTGCTGGGTTCCACCTGTTCTGAGCTCTGTTACAAGTTGAGAGATGCTCTCTGTTTGCCAGCTGCAGTTAAAGTATTGGATGTTTGGTGAGTAATGCAGGTTGGGAGAAATATTGCCTGCTTCCCCAGGGTTGATGGAGCTTGAAAGGAAACATTTATCAGAACTCTTCCTTGGTTTCTGTCTTTTCCTTGTTCTTCATTACTCACTGCATTAAACTAAGTGGCATGAGACAAAAGGGTGATGAATTTCTTTAATTGTGAGGCTCTCTAGTAGATTCCTTGGGGGCTCTTCACACATCAGGGCTGCTGTTGGGTGAATCTCCTCCTGGGTTCTGATCACCAGCACTTTTCCTTACAATGAGAGTTTCCATCTTAAGCTCTGCTAGTGCTTTGCAAACATCCATTACTTTTCAGAACACTCAAGTGAACATAATTACTGCCCCTTATCCAATTATAAGGGCCAGGTGCTGCTGTGATATGGATGCAGAGCTGTACAGCCACTCCTGTTATGTTATGTAACCAGCCAGAAAACACCTCTCTCTTGCAGCACAGTCCATTTCTGCCACGTTACGAGGTATCTGCCATGTGGATGTTAAAGGAATTCTTATTCTAGGCCCTTTCCTGGGTCCAGCAAACACCATCATCTTTTAATGAGTTGTTTGTGCTTAGACTGAATTTCCTTAGTTAGTGGATTTGTGGTTTAAAGTCCATTCTCAGCCCAGTACAGTTTTTCAGAGTAGCTGGCACCAGCAAGCAAAGAGAAAATTCAGATACTGTCTGCACAAAAATAACTTTATAATATATGATTATAGCAAGAGACAAGAGGAACCTAATATACCTGGTTTGCAGTTGGGCTCTGTTCTGTTAAAGCTGTTGAGTAGCTGTTTGCCCTGTTTTCCATGTGGTGCAGCTGGTTAGGGGGTGTGGAGGTTGTGCTCCAGACACTCACGTACAAAGAGCAGTCGGATCAATAGCAATTTCTGCAGCCTGGTGCTGTTGCAGAGCTTTGCAAGCTGATGTTGTTCAGCTGTGATTGTGCCTGCAGTGGAGATCAAAGTGAGCTGGGTGAGGTGGTAGCTCCTGAGATGCTGCAACAGAGAGGGTAGTTGAGACAGAGTTATGGAAGATGTGGATGAGTTCTGGTATTTGCCACAGAGAGTTAAATTAAGGATAAGTCACAGAATGGTTGGGGTTGGAAGGGACTTCTGGTTCCAAATCCCATAGAGATGTTCTTTTTATCTGCAAGTACTCTTGCAGAATCTTTCATGCAAGGACTGGCCTAGAGATAGAAGGGACTTCAGTTTCAGTGACAGGAGAGATAAAGATATTCTGTGACAGAAGAGACTTGTCTGTGGATGGATATGGCCTGGGAAATCAGCTATGGATTTGTCTTTTTTGTTTTAGGAACAAGTATTGAAACCATATAAAGGAACAGGTTGACTGGTCTGTGACATGCAGGAGGTTGAAGGATGGGGAAAAATGCTGTTCTGGGACTGAAGGGTGATGATTGATGGGGTTGGCTGAACTTAACTGTGGGAAAGGGCCAGCCTGGCTGCCCCCTCTCATGGCAGAAAACAGCTGTGGCCCTGCTAGGAAGGTGTGATGGAACAGTCTGGCTTCTGCAAACTCTCTGCTGGTACATCACAGCTTTTCCTTAGGCCTCTTTACTTCCTCCCCTGAGAAGTGGGACAGGGGGATGAGCAACAGAGTCATGTTTTACAGGAGAAAATAAAGCCCTGGCATGGTGTTTCTAACAGTGTTTCATGCTGGCTGAGCCTTGATGAAATCCACAAGAGATTTTTGTAGAGTGGAGTGAGGTCAGCTGTGAATATTCTACTTCATGGCATCTGATAGAACTGGGATATACTCCCTGGGACTGACTGGCATGTAAAATAGGACTTGTTCAGTGCTTGCTGACTTCATCTGTGTCATTGCACTGGTGCCCACAGATGCTTCCATGAGCATGGTCTGTGTTCATGTAAATGACAACAGGCTCTGGCTTCAGCCCTGGTTGTGTGGTGGGCACTTGGATGGCCAGCTGGGTTTCCAGGCACTGGTGCATTGGACAGGCAATGGATGGTTGGGCCAGTGCCCAAACCCATTGGAAATGGCTCTGGTTTCACAGAGACTGGAGATACCTTTGAAAATGCTCTGTGAGGTGTGGGCTGCTGTTTTTCCAGTGCTTTACTGGATAAGCTTGTAGACTTTCAGCAGTTAATTACAGCAAGGTGCTGAGGAAAACCTCCAGAACTAAAAATTATTTTAGCCTAAGTTGACCTAAGCAAAGTTTTGAGAAGTTACAGAAAGTATGAAAACAATTATAAGCTTTAATATTTTTCCTCACTTTTGTATATGAATATGGCAGTTAAATCATTTGATGAACTGTATGTATATTTGGTTACAGTGGATTTGAGACTAAATTTTATTGCCTCAGGGCTGTCTTTGAACATGTCTGTGTTGTGCCTTGTTTCTTGCATGCAGTAACTACTGCCCACTGGTCAAAAGCAAATTCTGAGCCCTTTTTTATAGCACTCCACCTTTACGTCAGTTTTCACTATTTAAGGTTGTTGTCATTAGTGCTTAAGACCAAAGAAAAGGGGTCCAGCTATAGCTTTCTTCATTGTTTTCTTGACCCATAGTCTTCACTTCTGTATTTTGAAGCATTTCATACTGGTGTCCTCAAATTGTGCTGCTATTCCATGAAACAATGTGACTACAATAAGCACAAAGGACGCACTTTAGTCTACAGATCTGATATTTCTTGTAGCTTTGATATGCCCTCTTTGGCAGCAGGTCTGTTTATATTGCTGGCATTGATTATTCATGAAGTAGCTAATGGACTCTCTGAACTCCTCCTGGCAATTTTATGCTGCAGAAAACTTGCATTGACCATAGGCTAATAAAGTTAGGGCAGTGGAATCAACTCTTTAAATTAACACAATTCATATTGTATTTGCTTTTTAACTTGATAAGGCTGTATTTTTGCCATTGTTATAAGTTGGCCTTCTTTGTTTTAATGAAAACTCTGGTTTTGAAAAAATAGCTCTGGAAGAATGAATTATCTCTTTGGTGTGTGGTATTTTGTTGTTCCAAGCTTAAGCTTTAGAGTCTCTCCTTGGTAAGACAAAATTCATACAGAGGTTTAATTTTATTGCTTCTGGATTTATTGAAAATATTGCCTCTGATTCAGTCCTCCATGAAACTGTGGCTTTTAGGGTTGCTCTTTACATTGTATTCTGGTCATGTAGAAATGCTTTAATAGTGAGCCATATATATAATTTTTTTTATTTCCCAACCTCCTTGTGTGACATAGAGTTCACCAAATCAATGTGTATTTAGGCATATTTCATTGTATCAAACTGAAACAAAACTAGCCTAGCTGGTATTTAGATCTCACTGTATTACACCAAACATGCCCATAAAAAAACCTGAATAAGTCAAATAGTCCACGTAAGGACAAACTGTAATTAAGAATTGAGTGTGGAAATCTGTTAACTTTGAAATATTTCTTCAGGCAGTCCCATAAAGGGTTGGGAGAGACTTCTCCAGTTCATTTAATTCAGTCTGGGAAAACAAAAACCTCTAAACATCATTCTCACTCAAGTTACTCAGCCTTTGCAAGGTAATGTGCTTCTGGTTTTAGGAAGAGTTCAGGAATTCTGCTAGAAGTGTTTCTAAAATGTTTCACCTCTGTCTCTTACTGTGACAAGCAGACATTTAACTTACAGATGCTCTTTTCCCCCAAGAGAGGCAGTCCAAGATAAACTGTAAAATTAGTAGATTGTTTCAATTCTCACACCCATCCAGTAATAAATATATATATATCCCAGGTTTTATGGCAACTGATTGATAATTAATTGTACCTCAGGATTGGGCTGCTATTGGTGAATGGCTTTTTGGAGATCTGAAAAAAAATAAGCTCTGTGGGAGTGCCAACTACCCAAATAACAAATACTAGGTCTAGGTGATCCTGCTCAGGCAGGGGGGTTGGACTAGATGATCTTCTAGGTCCCTTCCAGCCCCTAATTTCTGTGATTCTGTGAAATACACTTACCAGTTTTGACAAGGTTCAGGCAAGGTTTGCTAGTTGAAGCTGGGTTGCAGTTTGAAATGATAAATCCTGTTTAAAGACAGATTGATCTATGCTATTATGAAGTCTAATGACTTTAGTGAAATTTACTTAGTGCTTGGAAAACAATTATGCAAGGAGCTGCTTATATAAATAAGACTAACATCTGTGCTTACATTAGTTAGAAAAGAAGTTTATGAAGTCTATTAATACTTCAAATCTCTGCTTGGAATTTAAAGAAAAAACTAGTCCAGAAAGGCACATCTATGCTGTGGTATCATTAAGTGCATCACCCTTTCTCTGATTAAATGCAAGGCTTGTGTTAGAAATAAATAAGTCGCACAACCACAAACCCCTCAAGGGATACTGGTAATTACAATATTAAAACCACAGGTATTGAATTAGATGGGTTTCAAGGCTTGTACACCTTTGTGATCTCTTCATGCTTCTGGAAATGTGAATAGCTGGTTCATGCCTCCTTCAGGGTGCTCTGGTACTGTATCTACAGACCAACACCAGGGTATATGAGCTGCTTTGTCTAGTGGGAGGTGTCCCTGCCCATGGCAGGGGGCTTGGAACTAGAGGATCTCTAAGGTCCCTTCCAATCCCAGGCACTCTAGGTTATATCTATGCATGTTAGTATGGCAATCTTGCTGTTATCTGGATGTTAGCTTGCTCTGTGCTGAGGGCTGATTAGGAGGGCAAAAATACATTCTTTCTTGAACCCAAATGCAATGATCAAAAATTTGTGTGCCTTTCTTTTTGTGTGCTTTTTGTTGTTGTTGTGTGGGTTGCATGTGTGTTTGCTTTTTAAGGTAACAGCTTTGCATTTTTCTATGTTGGTATATTAGATACAATTATGTATTGCTTTGTCTTTAATCTTTGAAGTTATTAAATGCAAGAATGACAGGCTTCTGAACATGAGACAAATCTACTTTATCTCTTAAATTAATTACCAGGAGACTGTATGAACACTGAAAACAAATTTAATAAAGGAGGCACTCCAGATGGTTGAAGGTAAACTTATGCATTCAGAACGTTCCTCATTATAATTGCAATCCCATGCACGGAGATCCATACTGATGCTCTAGGGAATTTACAGATGAGATGCACTACAATCTGCTAGGAGGCATAATATTCACAGGGTTTTATTGTCACAGAAAAAACACGACGACTATTGAAGAAAACTAATTGCTGACAGTTTTTGAGCTGGCCTTGGTGCACAATGCATTTGTTCTGCCCTGTAGATCCTTGTTTCAAACAATATTTAAAGTACACCTGCAAATAGCAACATAGTGCTCTAATCTCCATGGCATTTATGTACAATTTTCCTTAAATGACTCCAAACTCCCTTTGTCTATATCGGTGCTTGCTTGGCAATGTGATTCTTTCAGAGGTTCCATTTCCATGCAGCTCTGGCAAGATATCCTAGATTGTGCTGCTAAAGCGCCAGGTAAAATAAACTGATGGGGAAGGCTTTAAATAACGTGCAGCAGCATATCCTTCTCTGTTTTCAGATGGCAGTAAGAGAACATGTTGGTTCCTTTCCTCTGAAGGGAAGCTTTGGGATGCTGCATTCATCTGGGAGCAAAGGAACAGTTCAGAACTCTGACCCAGAAACACCTGCAAAAGAGAAGGGATTCCCCCAAACATCTGTGTTTCTGATCTCCAGTGGCCTCTTTAGCATGGCTTTATTCTCAGCACTTTTCTCATTCTTGTTTTGTCCTCTTGCTGAGAAAAATCCAGCAGGCAGAGTTCCACAGTTTAACTTGTCTGTATGACTTTCAAAACTTCAAACACCCATTTCTAGCTCACTTAAAACATAACCAAATTACAACATAGATACAAAACGCTCATCTCTGTGTTGAAAATGAGGGAGTTTTGTGTCACAGACCAGTTCCCAGCATTAATGCTCCTGTATGAGCTTAAGTCACCCCTGTGCAGAGGTCTGCAGAACAGCTAGTAGCTGGTAGCTCAATATTAGTAAATGCATTTTTAGTAAGTCACTGCAAGGTGTGGAAAAGTGCAGACTGGGGTTCGATAGTTTCTTCAAGAGGCAAGGGGTTTCTGTGAGGTGTTTTTGGAAGTGTGCTTCAAAGGCACCTGGTGTGCCATAATTTGTTCACCCGTCTTATTATTCATTCCATGCACAGTGAAATGGTATTGCACATCAAGCCATTTATCAAGCTTTCAACCACGGGCTTGGAGGAGTGCTGTGGTAACCAGCAAAGCGTGCCTGGTGAATCAAGGGCAGCTAATGTGTCGTAAGAATTGAAAGGTCATCAGTCTTGGAAAAGTTGTGAATGGGGATTGAAGTTGTACAAGAGAATAAAGCAGATAGACAAAATGTGTTTGTGGTAATTAATTCTACTTGCTGTTGTTTTTTGCTGATGAAGATTGAGACTTCTCTGGTCTTCTGGTTTGATTACATTGGCTTGGACACTGAAGAAAATATGGTTGCTACTGGAATACCTTAATCAGTGTGGAAAACTATGTACTTAGTCTATGAAACAGAAGCAATTGTACATGAAACAACTGGAATGCAGCCTGGGCAGTTCCTTTTTGGGTCTGCAGAGTGCTGCTTTGGCTCAGGGAAGGAAACATTTTGGTCCATCAGGAATGGGAAGGGATGAGTGTTCAAATCTGGGAGATTGTACAGGCGTGATGACCAGTGAGTGGTATAGAAATCACTCCAGTTCATTATAATCCTAGAATGGTTCAGGTTGGAAGGGAACTTTAAAGATCAACTGGTCCAATGTCCCTGCAGTGAACAAGGATATTTTCAAATAGATCAGGTTGCTCAGAGCCTTGTACAGCCTGACCTTGAATGTTCTGGGGATGAGGCTTCTACAGTCTCTCTGGGTAATCTGGGCTATTGTTTCATCAAATAATCCTGATGGCATAACTGTGTTTAATGGCTCCTCTAAGTAAAATAACACAAAAATTGTGGTAAGAAGTAGTTTAGACCTTGGAGAAATTATTTCTTTGCAATATTAGTGTAGAGGCCAGATAATGTACCAGGGGAGCAATCCCAACACAAATTTGACAAAAGAATGAGTGGGGATTATAGGAATAAAACTATTCAACTGCCTCTTGGCACCTGCTCTAATCTATCAGAGCTCTGGGAAGTTCAAATGTATAAGCAGCCTCTGAAACAAAACAATCACTATTCCCTTCAGTTCCTATTTTAAAATTGTATGTGCCTAGTTGTAGGGGGAGAAAAAAATAAAGCAAAAGGGCTGAAAACTGTTAGAGATTTATCTACTGCCTTATTTAAGCAGCTCACGTCCATAAGATGGGATCACTTTAGCACTGAAAATTGATTTCTGGACAAAACAGGGATCAAAGAGGTAAAAATTGGAACTCAAACCATGTTTTCTTCAGCAGCCAGATTTCAGACAACTGTATGGTGGGAGGGCTTAGCAGCAGGTTGAGCCATGGTTTGATGATACAATAAACCCAGCTTTTCAGTCAGTGATGGAAGATCAAAAATGCTGTGACTGCATGACATAAAGCTCTGATCAGAGAGAACTCTCTATGAAGGCTGAAGTTTTGTTTAAAGAAATGTTTGTGGATTAACTTTGTAGCAGGAAGGTTTTATGCCCTATCAGAAGCTTTGTCAGTGTGCATAAATTCAATAGAAAGTAGCATGAAATTCAGGCTGTGCACTCGGACTAATCAGAAAAGCAGTTGTGTGCCAGTGTTTGTACAGTTGGTCATTCATTTGTGCACTGGGCATGATATTAATCACTGTGGAGAAATGTCCTAAATTCAAGCCCTTAAGAATCATGGATAGAGAATCTCTGCTTCCTGCTCAATACCAGAAAGACATTACATTGAAGGTGTTTAGTTTTATTTCCAGATGCTTATTAAAAGTATGGTTTAGTGGGTGTATTTTGGGTTTTTTTTTCTCCTGTGTCATGATGGGTTTTTTTAAATAGAGGTGTTTGGCTTTTTGGGGAGAATTTTTTTTTAATGAGGCCATGGTCAAATCATAGATATAAACCAAATATGAATATTGTTTTGTGATGATAATATTAATCAAAGTTGCCTTCCCGATGCAACAAGCTTACAGTAGAAGCTGCCTGCTTTTTTGCTGTAGAAAAACATACTGGCTGAGGAAGGAAAGCAAAGGCTTATATTATTTTGTGAATCATTCAATATACTATTGATTAAATGAAATTATGTATTTTGATCAGATGAGTGAGGTAAGAGTAGTTAGATCTATCTAGTCTTTGACCTGTTGATTCGTCATCTTGAATTATTGAATGGTCTTAAGGAAAGATGTTAGGAGATCAAAAGAACTTTTTAATCCCATGTCGTTGCCACTTTCAAATAGAACATCAGCATCTGTGGGTGGCAAAAACCAATCCACTGAAGAAGGACTAGCAAATCTAATGTTACTTGTTCACCTTTGTCTCCTGTAAATCAAGAAGTCTGTCTCAAACTAACCAGACTCTCATAAAAACATTTCCCAAAAGGCAGAACCTTTCCTCTCTAGCCCTTGAAGCTGAGGAAATGTCTCTCATCCACTTTTAATAGACCTTACTTATACCCAACATCATAAAGTATTTAGCTCATTTTGATTTTTAGTTTGCCAATTCTTGGTTGTTTGTTGTTTTTCTCATGTGTCTATATTAAAACAAAATATTCATTATATAGAGTCTGACCTTTGGTAAGATCACATGCACTTCATTTCCTCTACCTCATTTAAAAGCTCTTTCTTACAAAATATCTGGAAAATTAATGAATCTGGAGTCTGGTAAATGCATATTCTCAGGGTTGAAAGGATGCCCAAGAAAAGTGCTGTTCTGGCAGAGCCCCTGGGTTATCAAATACACTGCTTTGGGCACCCTGACTAATTACAGCAGCATTACAGAGATAGAGAGGCTGCTTCTCAGAAAAGTCAGTGTAAAAAAAACATTTAGAGTTCAGTTCAATGCCAACTGCAGTTCTTGACAATAACCCAGCTCTTGAGATTGCACAAATAAATATGACAAAGCATGAGTTTGTGGCTACTTGTCTCTAACTTTGTATGTAATGGTATTATTAGAGTTTTGTTAACCCCCCTCAGATCTCAGATCAGTCTCTGAGCAAATACTGAGCTGGTATAAAAAATCCAGTATTGTAAGATGGAACACTTCCTGCAAAATGACCAATTGCTTCATGTTCTGCACTTTGTATACAATCAGAAGACTATCAAATATGGAGGGGTGATGGGAGGAGAAGTAGAAGTAGATCTGCTTCTCATGCTTACTGCATGAAGCTATGAAGGAATAAGCACAATGCCACCAGTCAAGACTGTAGTGCTGCCTGTGAAATGGCTGAGCCTTTCTAGTGATTTCTGCAATTTATTCCTGCTATGACTTTAAAAGAATTCTAGCATAATGTGTGTGTGTGAAATTTAATCGTCTGTATGTTGTCTTCAAGATACACAGGATCATTATATGGAGCACCACTTGATATTTGTTAATTGAACAAAGTTGACAAGTTACAGTATGTCTGTTTGCAGCATAAAAAAAGAGTGTAATTAGAAACTGAAGATAACTCTCAATGGGGTAAATGACAAAGATGACTTGACAGAGCAATGAGCTTCACAGCTTTTTTCATAGTGAAATGATGTAATTTTTTTTTCCTTTTCCACTTTGTTGTGTCGTGCCTGGACCACACGCATAAGGAATGTGCCCGTTTCATTGGTGCAAATTGTCTTGCACAGCCTGTCAAGTGCTGGTCTTGGAGCACAATGATTTCCCATCTGGGGTTATGGGCAATTACATTTGATGGAAGATGTGGTGCACATCCCCAAATCCGATAGCTTTGAAATGTCTGTGTGATGTGAGAGATTTGCAGGAAGCAAATGTCATTTGCTCTAATACTTAGTGACTTCAGAAGTTAAGTCTTTGGGGACATTAAGTCCTGGCACAATAGAACTCTGTTACGTACCAGTTAATTCTGTGTTGAACATGTCTCTTAAATATCCCGATTAAAATACGCTGGAAATGTGTTTTTCTCAGGGTATGATTTATCTCTTTCTGTTTCTTCAGTGCTGGATATCGCTTTAGCTACCTAAGATCATAGTGTGGTGAAGGAAAGAGGGAATTCCAGTTTTCTGAGTTAGGATGGTATTTGTCTTCACAGAGAGGTCAGCTCCTCTCTTGTATCCTTGATTAAGTTAGAGCTGGCAGAAATGTGAATAGGCTCACTCTTGGGTGGTGAAAAAATCCAGTTCCTCTAAGAAATACTGTTTTGTTTTCTTTTGAAGAAAAGCTATTCAAAAGATTTTGAATTTAAAAGTAATCTCTCAAATTATGGTGAAAGATGTCTTCAGGTGTAAAAATGAAGACATGATATCCTTTTGTGTTTCCTCTTCTAAGTCTTTCAAAGAAAGATGTGTGTGGGTAGTGTTGGAGGTTTTGGTTTTTTTTTGTGGGTGGTTTGTGTTTGGTGTTTTGGTTTTTTTAATCTCAATAAGGCATGAATAACACCTTGAAGAGGGGCAATGAAGTGAGGGTTAAGTCACTGTTAATTATTCAGGTTTTGCTCTTTGGTGTGTCCATTTGTGGAAACAACACAAACCATACGTCCTTTCTCACTCTTGCTGTGGCTTTGTCTGGATAGATAATTTGTCAATAACCAAGCAGCTCAGTGGGAAGTATAACTGCCACATTTGGAACAATGTGCTGAACTATCAGATCACCGTTGCTGTGGGAGCCAGGGAGCCTAACAAGATGTGTAGACTGTGTTGGTTACATGTTTTTCTTGGGGAATTTCCAACAAAACAGTTGGTTACTCTTGACCTTCATTAATTTATCAATATCTCTTTACACTGAATGTTGCTGCTTCAGCCAGACTGTTTCCAGACTTAGTATTTGTTTCTTATTATGTGTTAAATTCAGCACCTTATGCAGAAAGGGTAAAACAGTTTTCTTATCTAGTGGATTCTCATATTTAAATGGAGTTAAGCAAATACTTTTTGTTTATGGACCAAGAAGCTAACAGAGCTACCTCTGAAATGTACCTTGAGTCCACTGTCTTCAGCCATCACTTATGTGTTGTTCTGACAAATGTGATCAACTTTTTGGCTGTCCCTACTCTGTATGAAAGTTTATGAGAAGAGTATTGCCTTTTACACCCACTGTGAAAAATCTATACCATTTGGTATCTTATGGTGTTAGCTGTCAAATTCTAGAGGATTGACATGGGAAACAAATGATCTCCTCGGATTTCCACACTTAACATTCATTGTGATTGACCTCAAGTTATAATCTGTATGATCTGAGCTATATGGATTCATGTCATGCAGGAAAATAAGCAACTCATTTGTGGAAGCTAAAATGGGGAAAATGTTCTTGGTATTTTTTTAAACTAAAATAATTAAATTATTTAAATTAATTGGAAAACCACAGATTAACTGTGTTCAAAGAAATAATAATCTTAGTGTATACTTAGTATTAAAACTTATTCCAGCTACAAATTAAAGTAGATATCAGACA
This sequence comes from Ceyx melanurus, assembly GCA_024611195.1. NCBI lineage: Eukaryota > Metazoa > Chordata > Aves > Coraciiformes > Alcedinidae > Ceyx > Ceyx melanurus. Next base: position 59,935 of record JANHGL010008622.1, read on the forward strand.
TCTGGACTGAAAAGGGAACATTCAACAGCAATTTCTATTAGAGAGCTGAACACCCCTTCCTGATCTCTGTACCTTCACTTCAGAATTTTCTGATCAGTTCACATGATGTTTCAAAGCATGCATGCTCAAAACTCCTGTTTTCTTCTTTTGTGGGATCAGAGTTGCAGCTTCCTAATTAGAGTGAAAATGTAAATGAGGCATCTCTGACTTTGAGGAGGTCACTCCTTGACTGTGAAAAGAAGGTCTTTAAAATGTCAGTCCTTCCATAACGTGCCTTAGACTTGCTCAAAATTTGCATTGTGAAGTTCATAGAATGAACTTGGGGTTGGAAAGACTCTCTGGAGTTTGTCTCATCCAACCCCCCTGATAAAGCAGGGTCACCCACAGCGGGGTGCCCAGGATCACATCTAGGCTGGCTTTTGAATCCCTTCAAAGGAGACTCCACAACCTGTCTAGGCAGACTGTTCCAGGATCCATCACCCTTGCACTAAGAGGTTTTTCCTTATGTTTAGGTGGAATTTCCTGTGTTGCAGCTTGTGTCTGTTGCTCCTTGCTCAGGGTATCACCGAAAAGAGACTGGCCTCATCCTCTTGATCCCCACCCTTGAGGGTTTATCCTCAAACCATTAATAAAGCATGTTTTGAACCCAGGAAAAAGGTTCTTTAATTAAGCTGCTTCCTGCTGTTCTACAGACCATTTATTTTGTGTGTCATCATGCCTTATTTATGTATTGCTAGTAGATGGAATACAATAACTTCATCTACTTGTTGCACTTTGTGGGACTTAACGTTTTGTCAAAAGAATTGAGAGACACTGTGGACCATGTAAAGCTGTTTGAGTATTGGGAATGTCACCTAATTATGTTGTTTCTCCTTCCCCTGCCATCCAACCCTTTACATGATTCACCTTTCTGCTTGGTACCAGCACAAATCTTGATTTGCTCTGAAGCTGGCTAAAATTAGAAGTCCCTGTGTATTTGTATCCTTCTTAAGGCAATCAAATCTGTTTAACTTTCATACTTAACTGATATAAAGTTTGAATGGATACTCTTAATCATCTGAGAGAATAGTCTGAATCCATTGCTTTAGTAAGCCCATTATAACTTGTGTGGTTTAACAATATTACCCTAGGCCAAGAAGTTATAGATGAGATGGTTGGGTTTTAAAAATTTATTTCCTGTGAAACACTATTTGTAATGCTATTTATTTGCTTGTCAGCCTAGTCCCATTGTCACTCATGGATTTATAACAACGACAATATTTTGATATGCAAAGGTGAACAGAAATATTGTTTCTTGTTATTGCAAAGGTTATAGTTGAGAAACTATATGTAACTCACCCGATTTCAGTTCAAAGTATCTTCAAGCAGCTGAAAGAAAATGATGTATTTTTGTTAAGCCATTAAGGAACGCTTTGGTAAAAAGTTGTCCTTGCATAAATCTTTTTTTTTTTTTTTTTTTATAGAGCAATTATAATTAGTTTGTACTGTTCAAAGTGTCAGCCAGGAGTCCGTATGCTTCAGGGAAATAAGACCAACAAGTTTATTACTTCACAGTTTGGAGTGATGCTGTGCCTCAGCAAACTGCAGCATGCTAAATAGTTCCTGATGAGATGAAAACATAAGTCTTGTTACTTCTGAAGGTCAGACCATATTACGTTATATTACAAATATATATAAACAGCCATAAAATTCAGATTTGTTTTTTTCCATTAAGCAAAATTTCCTATTATATAATTTTAGTTGGCTTTTTTACATAGCTTCTACTGAAAGCAAATCTGCAAGATTTATTTCTGTAGTGACTGAATTGGTGTCCATGCTGGAGATATAATCTCATCTAATTGTTTTCTTTTTTTTTTTAAATCAAAGAGCTCAGGCTTACACCACTTAGCTTCCCAGCTGGCATAGTTACATATACCAGACAAAACATAAGTGACACTTTTTTTTTCCTATAGTGAGGAGTAAAAAGATTTAATATTTACTGAAATCTGCTTTATCATGATGGGTGGCTAAAAAATTGTTGTAACAGCATGACATGAGGCTGTGTTTTTGTTATTAGATTAGCAATTCAGATCTGCATGTCACAAATGAAAAAATTAATTAAATGTATTGAGAAAATAAGGCTGAGGGGAGACCTTATTACTCTCTGCAACTACCTGAAGGGAAGATGTAAAGAGGTGGGAGTTGGTCTGTACTCCCTAGTGACAAGCGAGAGAACAAGAGGAAAGGGTTCGAAGTTGAACTGGGGGAGGTTCAGGCTGGATATTAGGAAGAAATTCTTTACTGAAAGGCTTGTCAGGCACTGGAATGGGCTGCCCAGGGAGGTGGTGGAGTTACCACCCCTGGAAGTGTTTAAGAGCTGGGTAGATGTTGAGCTTAGGAACATGGTTTTTGATAGGGCTGGGAATAAGGTTGGACTTGATCCTGAAGGTTTCTTCCAGTTGAAACGATTCTATGATTTTATTTGTGCTGTCTGTGCATATTAATGGACAAGAACTGAATGATCTATATTGCTTTATGGACTAGAAGGACCCAATCCCAAATATAATTTTTTTTTAATGATAGTACTTTATCTTTTTACATTTGCAGGCTTAAAGTTTCTGGAGAGTTCAGTTAAGATATTCCCTATAACCATGGTGATATTTTTTTAACTGACAATAAAAACTTTTTCTCTCCCAGAAACTTAGTTCTCTCTAAAATAAGAGTTGCAGAGACCCTTAGAGAGAAAAAAATACATAATTAGAATTTATGGCTCTGACTTTTTTGCCTGAAGATGTATGATATATTTTATGAACATTTTACCTCAATGAAATGATTTTCAGCTGCCTGAATTCATATGATATGTCAGTCAAATGCTTTTTGATTGATATTTTGAAAACTTCTAGCCTGCAAGTTTATTCATGAAGGTGATTGGAGGCTTATCTGGATTATATGGCTATCCTTTGTTAGGTTTTGCATTCAGAATTATTTGATTCAATTAGAATAAAATATATTATTTCGAACAGATCTGTGGTATATATTATTCTATTTTGCACTAGGGTTTGTTTTGGCCTGTTATAAATATCTCAATTGGATTTTATCCTTTTATCAAAAGTTTGGAAAAAAGCCCCAAAACCTTCAAACATAACTGGTGTCCTCAACAAGAATGTTTTTATGTCAAAACTGTGATTTATGACTTTATAAATCCAGAATTTGGGTGTTAAATTACTAATGTTGTTAAATTACTAATCTTATTTTTTTTCATTCTCGCCTATGACTATAACAATGTTGTCATGTAGATTTTGTTTGAAGAGAACTAGAGGTATGTGGGTGCTTAGAGCAGTATTTTACAGGGCATATCTCCCTGTTCCTAAACAAAGCATGTAGGTAATCCTATGTGAGAATTAATGAATGTAAATTAGAAAAAGACAGGGTTTCTATTCTGATCCAAGTCTTCTTGGAGAAGCCTTCTCAAGGAGCAAGGGAGAGGAGGGCACCTCAATTCTTTTGCATTATAAAATGCATAACGTGGCATGAAGGTGAGCTTGTGCTAATTCACAGAATGTTAGGGATTGGAAGGGACCTCAAAAGATCATCTGGTTCAACCCCCCTGCCCATGGACAATCATGTGGGGTTTAGTACTATAGTGTAAATTTTATAAAAGCCTCTAATCCAGTTAAGGATTAAAAAAGTGAAGTTTGGGGGAAGCTGCTGTAATTGGCACAGATGTATTAAAGTCAGCCTTCTAAGTCATCCCTACAGTCCATGGACTGTAGGTGAATCATCCTGGCTGTGCCTTTCTCCCCCAATTATCTGGGGATGGGTGGGGTATGGGAGGTGGTGTCAGAGCACATAGATCACTCTCTTCAGACAGGTGAAACCAAGAACCAGTGTTCTTCAGCCTTGAAGTAAGCAGTTGCTGCTTGATGACTTCAGTGCCATTTATTTTCCTGTAGCCATCCCTCACAGATTTGATACCCAGGTACGATATAATGCTAACTACCTAGTGACTACCATCATCATATTTCTTCCTGGTCTTCTACTGCAGCTGTTATTGAAGTACTGAATCTTTCTACCTCTGACTGCTGTCTGCTTGCCATGATTGATGGCAGCTTTTCCCATCGCTAACTTCTGATTTCAAAGTCCAGGCATGTCTACATCAAACTTTATTATGAAAGAGTCTTGCTTTGTGATTTCATTATCCAGCTATTGCAAGAAGGAAGGACTGGAAGCATAAACACTTTTTGTAATAAAGCAATATGTAGATTTCCAGATTCATGTTCTGAAATACTCACTGCCTGAGAGGAAAATACAATGCTTCAAGCAGAAAAAAATAGTTGGGAAGTTATAAGCTAAGGCCCTGGAGAACCCAGCTGAGGTCGTACAATTAAGCAGCCAGAACAATATCTGCCTCAAAGGGTGTTAGATTTATAGACAAGAAAGGCAAACTGCAGTTCAGGAATCAGGGAGATGAGGGGGAAGCACAGAAAAGTGTTTTGGGGGACATGACACCCCAGTAACAGTGCCAGAAAGAAAGTGGTGGCAAGTAGACCTTCACGCCGCTTGTCTCTGGGAAGCAGAGCTGTGTCTTTGCCAGGGCTGCTGGTGGTGACCTGGTGCCAGGTCCAGGCAGGCAGTACACACAGTGTCCCAAAGCCTCTAATTCTCAAAGCTAAAGATCATTTCTTGTGAGAAATGGATGGCCTGAAGTATTAGGAGATGGACTATGGATGTACTGGTCCCCAGAATGGCTGTGCCCCACAGGCTGGCACGCTGCGGTGGGTGATGACGAACTGCTGTTGACCTGCTGTGATTTCTTATTACCTCCTAGAAAGTCTCATTTAAACAAAAGTACTTGCTGCTTATGTTTGGGTCTCCCAGCTGCCTCCCTTTGTGTAAAAGCCCCTGCCATGGAGTTCACCAGCTTTGCACACCCTCCAGAGCCATGCTTCAAGTTGTTTTTCATAAGGCTCATTAAGTTGGATCAGGAATTTTGGCAAAAGATGGACTCGAGCAACAGAAAACAAAGCAGAGTGTTGGAAACAAAGTAAAATGAAACACAGCCTGGGTTTTCTAAGGAGATTTAAAGGATAAACTTGGTCAACTTTCTGTGAAATCTGACTCAGATTTAGAGCTGCACCTCTCAAAACCTCTTTTGAAAGTAATAATCTGAAAGGAAATTACAAGACATTTTAGAAACCAAGTTGTAAGTGTCCATTTTGCTGATGGCCCAACACAGAGGGTGCAAGTCTGACTGTCCAAGATATCTGTCCTCTTACCATAGGGCTCTAGAAGGGCTGGAGCTCCATATAAGAGATTTAATATCCTGGCTTGTGTATTAATGGCAAACCAAAAGTGGGGCCAGGAATGCTGTAAATGCCATGCTGTGCACAATACCTTGGGGTTTGATTTCTGTCATGTGCTCTGAACTAGGAGACATGTGAAACCCACTGATATAAATAAAACCAAAACTGTTCAGCTTGTGCTTTCTGAGCCTCCTGGGATCTGGGAAGGACAGTGCAGAGCTATACTAAGCTTGAAAGGGAGAGAGGCTTCTAAAGACCTGGGAAGAGAGCAATGGAAGACAGAGTCTGGAAACAAGACTACAGTCGAGGTGTTTAACTCAACTGCTGCTGTAACTTTGACTTTCCATACTTTGAGGTTATTCAATGACAGCTGGGTTTACTGAAATGATAAAATAATATCTATCCTTTTTTTGTTGTTTGTTTTCTATACCACCAGAAAACAGGGTATAGATGACTTGGAGGTATGTGCTATAAGCATCTTAGTCCAGCTCTTTTTCACTTCAGTAAACTGCCTCTGTGTTAAAAAATGATTAAAATTTTACTTGATATTGTACTGCAAATAACAAATAAATAGCATAGAGGAGCTTTAGATATGATTCTGAATGTTCTTCCTCTGAAGTTTTAAGTGTTATTACTTAATGATGCTGATTATAAAACCATGTGAATAAGTCATGAGGAAGTGATATAATGATTTGAAGAATTAAGCTACAAAGCTCTACTTTAGTCATAATACAGGAGTATCTCTTATTTTACCTATGAAACTGCCTCAAACTTGCCAGCTACATCAATAAAACTGCCATTTGCTTACTATGTGATAAAGATTTTTCTCGCCTGAGCCAAACCATTAATTTCTACAGAAATTAATATAAACTTTTAGTGTATATTTGTTATTTTTGTGGTGTTTTATGGGGTGGGTTATTTTTCTTGCTTTCATATGTGTTTTTTTTTTTTTTTTTTTAATTGTCCAACTAGACTTCTGCTTTTGATTTAGCTGTACACATTTAAAAGCATAACAACTTGAATCCTATTCCAAGCTCTCCTAATGTGTGAGGCTGAAATTTGCCATTCCTTAAAGCAAAGGAAGTGAAGATTCTTACACAGCAGTTTGGTTTATATAACCAAGGCTTTTAATATATAAATAGATAATTTTGTTCCTTAATCTTGCAACAAAGCAACAAAGCTACATACAGCATTTTGAAAGAACTTTAAGAATCCAGTAACTCAATGCTCTGTTCTGAAGGGAATCAATCCATTGGTCTAAAGTTTGGAGCATCTATGCACCTATAGCTGAACACATCCTCAAACTAGGTGGTCTCATACACTTGCAAGGTTTATTTTTGGAGCCGAATTCACATCACATTTGCTTACTACTCAAAGGAAGAGAGGGGAAGTAGTCCATCTTTGTTTAAAGAAATCCAGGCTTGGTGAATAAGATGCGTGTGGATTTCTTCCCAAAGAGCTGTATTTGGGCATTGAGGTGTGACTACCAAAATAATAGTGCACATCTGAATAAACCACCTGAGTTTATTCTATTTTATGGAGATAAAATACCTATATTCATTTACTTAGTTTCAATTTGTATGGGTTAGTGTCTCTTCCATTGCCAATCAGCAAAGCAAGCAAATAATGATATCAGTGCGTGAAATTAGCCCTGACCAAGGAGAACAGTGCAGAGTTTGTTATATAAATAGTCAAACTGATTCCTTCCTGCCTATTTTTCTTTTCAGTTCCCTTTAAAATGAAATGCTGTGAAGTATTAAACACACAGGGCTTATTCACTTCTTGTTGTTGGATAAGTGAATTCGTCGCTTGTGGGAGATGCCAGATGGGCTGCATGGGAGACAGAAGGTCTCTGTCTCTCCACCAAGCAGCAGCAGTGTGTGCTTCCCAAATTATACTGACAAAGTGCCCGAGATCTGACCCATAGGTAAGAGGCCAATTTTGATATTCCTTCAATCCCTAGCAATTTTGACATTGGGAAGTCTTTAACCCTCTGAATACTCCATTTATTTCTGACACATTACTGCTCATCTAGTACACTTAGCGACTCCTCAGCCTCAACCATTCTTGGAGACAAACATACTCTGCCTTGTAGAAAACATGTGATTGATTATGCTGCTTGGGCTGCTAAAAAAAAAAAAAAAAAAAGAAAAAGAAAAAAGCCATAATTCACTTCCATTTCAACCATGGGTGGTTGAAAACAACATACATAAAACTTAAGAGTTTCTGACTTTTTTTTCTGTTCATAGTGCTTTTACTGGAAGTATGCAAATAGCATCACAAATGTTTTCTGTTGTAACCAGGTGCAGTAGGAAAGCAAAAGTTCATATTCCTTTAAAACTGAAATTTCACTTGAGCTTAAACTTCCCAAAACCCACTGTTCTTAATGATGCAGTTCTCTGTGGACTCTACAGGGTCATTGTATTAGCTGCTTTCACTGTAAGCTATACCTTAGTTTAACTTATTCTCCGGTTGTTATCAATTAAAATAGCTTAATGAAAGTTGGTGAAACTGAGAGCTGCACTGCATCTTCTTGAAAAAAATAGATGCATAAGTGTTTGCAGTGATTCTGTTTTGATGTTGCATATTTTGTGCAGTTCACTTCACAAAGCTTAGCATAGCGGATTTGGTGGTTTATGCTGAGATTTGTTAAATCCATCCTGAGAATGAAATGCCAACAGGAACATCCCTCAGGTTCTGCTTTGTGCTGATCTTCATAATGTTTTTTAAGTTGGAAGCAAGATGATTAATTTGGATATTTGGCCAGGAAACAAATAGGATTGTATGGGGAAGCTGGAGGAAGCCTTTATTTCAGGCAGAACAGAACTTGTAATTGCATATTGTTTTATCTATTGCACTGTGTAAGATATTTCTGAACAATCTCAATAGCACATTAATCACAGAATAACAGAATGTTAGGGGTTGGAAGGGACCTAGAATATTATCTAGTCCAACCTCCCTGCCTGAGCAGGATCACCTAGACCAAGTCAGCCAGGAACAGATCCAGGTGGCTCTTAAGTGTCTCCAGTGATGGAGATTCCACAACCTCCCTGGGCAGCCTGTTCCAGAGCTCTGTCACCCTCATTATGAAAAAGTTCTTCCTTGTGTTGACCCTAAACCTGTTGTGCTCCAACTTGCAACCATTGCCTCTTGTCCTGTCATTGGATGACATTGAGAAGAGTCTGGCTCCAACCTCTCTACACTCACCCTTAACATATTTATAAACATTGATGAGGTCCCCCCTCAGTGTCCTCCAGGCTAAGGAGCCCCAGCTCTCTCAGCCTCTCCTCCGCAGGGAGATGCTCCACTCCCTTAATCAGCATCTTGGTAGCCCTGCGCTGGACTCTTATGGGAAAGTTTAAGCATGTTTTTACTGCTTGCTTGCTACTGGTGGTTGAGGTGAGGAGTTAGGGCAATAGGTGGTTGTTACTGTTGTTCTGTTAAGGTGATTAAGAGCAAAGAATTTAGATTGGTTTTAGTTGGACATTAGTGGAAAGATGTGATTAATGCAAGTGAAGAAATCCTTGGGGCTCTAGACAGACATTTTCCCCTATTTAAATACTCTGAGGAGAGGAAAAAAAAAATCCACAAGTTTTTTTACTTCTTTTCCTTTCAACTCTTCTCCAGTAAATTACTTATCAGTCTTGAACAGACAGCTACAGCACAGATAAGACCTCTGAGTACTGCCAAAAAATACAGGAGATGGACAACAGAACAGCATACCACAGCTTGAACAAGAGGAGGAGAGGCTTTCTCCACTGGTGTATTATTAAAGATTATCTTCCATTGAGAACCCAGATCGAGTGAATAAAGAAGCAGCAAAGGAAAATCTGAGCAGAAAATTGCTAACTGAGAGGGTATTGAGTTTCTCTCTCCTGCACCCTTTTACATACCCTGAGGTATGTAAATACATCACTCAGGCATAGAGTTTCCTTCTGTGACAATCACTGTATACAGACTTTGGTAAGAGTGTTTTAAACATTTTATTTCTTTGTGCCACTGTGCAATGCAGTAAAACTCAGACTTTCATACTGTAAGGAGTGGTTAATCTCCTCCTGGCATTTGCATGTTATCTTCTGCAAACCTTTGCTTGTCCAATGAGTATAGAAATTGGACTGGATTCAGAAGGGTTAATATTTTTCAACCCACTGTAAATATTTTAGGTTTAACTTTTTTTTTCCAGACCATTCCAAACCATTTTATGTTTAATTTCTTTTTTTTTTTTTGTCTTTTGTGCACAAGCACACACATGTGAAATTATAGAAGCAAATCAACATATTGACTGCCCTCTGAATACAGAAATTTAAAATAAGCTTTTACACCCAGGTGGCTCAGCTAGCAGAATATAAATGACAGTGACATCTTACTTGGGCTGTTAGATCAATGTCTCATACTAATGAAGTTACTTCATTGCAGTTCAAAATGCTGTGGAGGTGAATCCTAAAAATCAATCTGTTTGTCTTTAGATAAGAAGCAGACAGCGTTAAACATTCATCCTTTCTGCTTCTTAGTTTGATGCTTTAGTTCTTTGTGTTAATTACTGTTTCAGTCTCGTTAATTATTATTTCAGTCTTGCAAGGTCCTGAAGCGGTTGCTGGTTTGTTTACACAAAGTAAAAGAAGTGAGGGAAAGAATCAGCCCTGAGATTTCTTCCACTTCTGTTTCCAGAGCAGAAAAAATAAAAATTAAAGGATGTGGGGAAATGAAAGCAAACAGGAAAGGAGAAATGAGGGAGTGCTGCCTGCTTCCCGAGGGGACCTGTTCTGAATTCTTCTGAAAAAGTCAATTTAATGACAAACACACTTGTACACTTTTTGTACTCTGAATATTTTGTTTTGAGGCACTGTGATCACAAACACGGCTTCAAATCCAAGGCAAATCTCAGTTTTCCAGAGAAAACTTTCAGCAGACTTTGGTGCATATCTGAGCATCTCTTCCTGAGGGTCTGGGTATGTTTTTGGCTTAACAGAAATTTTGAAACTGGGGGGGAAAGATAATTTCAAATTGAGTTATAGCAAGTCTTTAAAACCTCTGAAATTTCTGATTAACTGCAAACCTACTTCTCCTGACTCACTTTGCCCACCTTAAGGTGTGTATCGTTGGTGCTGTATTCTCCAAGTACAAACTAGGAAGGGAGATTTAGGTAATCTGTTTCTGGCAAAGGTGATGTGCCATGTCACACATGTAGAGAGCCACAGGCATGTTAACTGACCTGTCCCTGAGAGATGCTGGTAAGCTGGAGTAGCTGTGCTGTCCTGGCTACCAGGGCATTGACTGTTCCCTGCCATGCAGGCTCTGGGTGCTTTTGAGCTGTGTTTTTAACCAAGGAACTAGCCAAAGCTTGTTAACACATCTAGTTCAACCACATGCAGAATAATGCTGGCAAAAATAGGAGCAGGACTCAAGGCTTTGCTGCATTAAAAGGATCAGATGCACAAACAATACAGCCTGACATGAACTTGGAGCTGAGGAGGCTGATGCAATGTGTGTTCTGATCCCTAACTGGGGACTGAGTTTCTGGTGGCATTGACTGTGCCTGAAGGAAAAAAAAACAAAACAAACTCAAACACCTCCTCATTTTATCTTCCAAGCAGTCTAAGAATGCATACAGGCCATAGGTGATCCATCTGCAAGTCAATGCCCACAGGCTCTGATGGTTCATTGGGTAGGAAGCAGCAGCATAGCTGTACCTCAGGACTGCTCCGGGGCAGGGTCTGTGTAGGTCAGCTTCACAGCACCTCCCAAGAGCAGTGAAAAAAAGTTCTGGCTCGGGGTTTTCCAAGAGGCAGAGATGTAACTCTTCACTTACACCAACACCACTGTTCCTGTCAGAGCAGATTTATTGGATGTTTTTTCCAGGCATTAATATATATGAAGCTGTAGGTGAGGTACCTGGGGAGTGGGTCTGTCACCCAGCACAGCCCACAGTGTGTGTTGAGTGAAGGGAAGAGGCTGTACCACAAAGTGTGATGTGAGGGAGAGCGTGGCTATAGGGGCACACCACTGCCTGGCCCCATTGGGGCTTTAAATGAGATCAGCTTTGAGTCAGCAGGCAGGTAAGCCTGCAGAAAAAAACCCTTTATCCTCTTGGGGTGAAGAGGATGACCTTTGCTCACAAGAGCACTGCAAGAATTAACTGCTCTAATGTGCATGAAGTGCTTTGGGGATGAAAATGACTGTGTAAATCCTGAGGTGGTCGATGCTGACAACACTAGCTTAAAAAGTGTCTTTTAGTCACCCAAAGTCATCCTTGGAATTGAACAAAAACCTGTAAAAAATTAGAGACTTCTTTGCTTGGGATAATGGACTCATTTTGCTTTATTGTTCTGCCAGGTTTTACCCTTCAGCATAGCTGCACTGTAACTCTTAACTAGAAGTATCACGACATCTAGAGCAATAACTATTATTTACTCAGTTCCCACTAGATGCCTCCGTAATAGCTTCTGAGGATACAGATCCTCCCAAACCATGGATGCCACTAGTGTACACAAAATTGAGTCATCAACACTGCTGAGCCTTCAGATTCTTGCAATACTGTTACTTTGAATGCACTGAGCTTGTAGATGGGAATTTAATAACAGGAACCATGTAATCTTTGATTTTTATATGGTATTAATTGACTTATCTAGGGCAACGGTAAATATAACAACAAGAAGTAAAGCCATGTTACCATTTCATTGCTCTTGCCAGACCACTAAACACATCCTTTCCTTATTCACACTTTGAAATCCTGCCATATCTCCACAATCTTAGACCTGTAAATCAAGTTTAGAGAGGATGAAGCTGGATTAAGTAATATCTGTGCACGTTGGTTGACCTGGATTTTTTTTGTCTCTACAGACTGATCCTTTAAACATTTTGAAGTTGTGCTGGATAACAATCCTACCACTGTTGTGTAAAATAGAACCCCGAATGATTTTATAACACATTTCTTCATGTTTTAATTTATTCAACATTACACCAAATATAGTAACTCTTGTATTTTGAGGAATCAAAGAAATCCTCAGACTTAAGCACACAGCACTTAATTCAATTTATAGTTACAGCTGTGTGTTTGCACATTAGGAAACATTTTAAAAGTTTTGGGGAATAGCTTGCAGAGTCTTTTGTTTTGGTTTTGTTTTTATTTTTTTAATTTTTTTTTTAATGACTCAAGAATTGTTACACTTGTGGTTTGTTTTTTGTTTTTTAAGGTGACTGCTGGACAAAATTTCACATTTTTCAGTAGGAAGAATTTGTTTGACACTCACTAACAGTGCACCTAAATTTATTTATATCTCTTACACACATCAATAAAGTACTTACCAGGATGATGTCACATCTCTTATTTTGTGCTCCCAGGATTCAGTTTTGTCCCTTTCCTTCACTTGTCTTCAGTAGATGATCCATAAACTGCTTTAGGTTGCTGCTGATCACAGGTGATTCGTGCACATGGGTCCTGGGTCTGAACACTTTCCAGGCTTAGTGAGCTGTGAACTTTGAACTCTCTATTTCACAGACCTCAGCAAAAATTAATTGCTCTCAAGAGCCAGGCTCTGAAACAAGCTCAGCATTAAGGTTCGCTTAGAAGCCATGGCCAGGATCTGCTTTGCTCTCTGCTTGGTCTGCTTTGTGACTTTGGAGATGCTCAGACTCAGCATTGCTGACCCACTGCTATTAACAAATTTCTATTATTTTGTGCCTCCTCTGGGCTTTTAACTTGACATTAACTAACTGCCCAAATGAAAAGGAAGGTGAGAGTAGTAGCATTCAGGCTACTTGTTCCAGGCAATTGCCATGCAGAAGTGTTTATGGAGCTTGAATGTCAAGCATTTTCATAATCTCAGCTTGACTGAACAAGATTTAATTATTAATAAGGAGAAAGATATTCTACAACTGTTAAGACCATCATGTGCATACTATTTTCGATTCTGTTTAGCATTCCAGTATTAAAAGGCTACGTAAGAGGCTGATTCCATTATACCTAGCATAAAATGTTGAGGAAACAGATATCCCTTGTCAGATAATCTAAGGGGAGGTGCCTTGTGTCATGTTTTCAGTTGTCACATATAGCCAAAATGTGGGTATCTGTGTTGCTGCAATACCAAACTTGAATTTGTTAGTATGTCTCAGAGGTGCTTATGTCTGGTTTTATGAGCATGTTAATTTGGTTGTGCAGTCTTTTCCCAGCTCAGAGAGATCTACCCAGGACTTGCAGAGGTGGTGATCAGTATCAATGATTCAACCTAAGTCAATCTATTTATGGCTTCTCTTGTGACTATGGCAGGGACCATGCTAGTGACAGTCTATGAACAAAGCAAGTAACACCCTCAAAGATAAGCTTTGCCAAGATCAGGGGCAGAAAAATACACAGATTAAGTTAAACCAGCAGTAATTGCCACAAGACTTGTTATGGTTTATACTGAAGTTCCTTGGTTGTTCCTGGTACCACCTACTGGTTTGATATCATTTGGATAAATGTCATTCCTCCTGCTGCTAATGTTTTTGTGCTGGGCCAGTGCTGATGTGAGAAGTCATCAGTGTAGACTGTCTATCTTAGGGGCAACTCTGAAAAAACAGCAAGTGATACCATGGTAGCATGATCTTGAATTGTGTTTTGCAGGCACTGTGGAGTCAGTTCAAAGCATAATATTAAAGTGCTGTGCTGTCAGTAAAACTCATAGATTCATAGTGAGCTGAGTTGGTGGCCAACTGAACTGCTGCTCTTTTTGCTGGCCTTTTTAGGGTATTGATATTCATACTTGTGATGCTGAATAGTTGGATTTCATTGACTGTATCAAGTTAACGAATGTTGTAGGCTATTCTGCATGGGTTGGGACTTCTGCTACCCAGCTGTGTCTTGTCTGTGTTCACTTATGTATCACTTCATGCCACTGCAAGCTCTATAGGGCAGAGCCTTTTTTCTATATATAGTCTGTAATGTGACAGAGTTCAGCTCTGAGATGAAGGCTTCAAGCACTATGGACTTGCACATTTTCTCTGCACTAAATCTCTGTATTCTAAAGTGAAATGTGTATGTTAATGAGGGTGCAGGAGCAGGTATGACACCAGCCCAAAGAGATGGGTGTCAAGGTATGACAAAAAAAGTTTAATGTGCAACCATGGTAGTACTAAACAGGGCATGAATTCTCCTATGAAGAGCATGAATTCTAAAAAAACCCTTTTAAAAAAAATCTAGTTTAATTGGATAAAGATTTAGCCACTGGTTTACACCATGCATGTCTGGATAAAACCTTTTTAAACACTTATTCCTTCAGTATCACAGTGGATGATTTCTCTATCCTGTCTATATTTCAGCCTCAATCATCTACATTTATAAGCTCAGACAAATATCTTTATGTATTTTCCCAAGGCTACATAATTTTTCAGAGACCTTGTAAATGTCTACATGCAGTTTATTGTGCTGTTTAAAGCCTCTCTTCAAATCTTTCCTTTGTCTTGTTGTCTCATTTTTTATTTTTTATTTTTTAATAACTTCTCAAGGAATTTAGCTTTGAGACTGATAGGCAATGAAATAGAAATAGGACCAAGTGATATAGCTGTTGACTGCTTTCCTAGTACTTGCCCTAGTTTTATTTGTTTCTCTCCCAGTGGCAACATTTATTAGAGAAGTAGCTGGATTCAGAATGCATCTGTTAAAAGCATAATTGCAGCACCAATGGTTTGATTAATTTTTTCTTATCTTTAGATATTTTTTTGGTGTTCTAAAATTGATATTCATTATAACTTTAATTTTAATCTAAATTAGTAACTGTTGCAGTCTTACTACATCTAAAATAATGAGATCTTATGTCAGCAGCTGGTCTCAGAGTAAGTGTGTGTATTTTTTTCTTCCAGCATTGGCTTAGTCATTGGCATGCATTATGACTTCTGGTGCTCATCATATGCAGAGAAATGGCTTTAGGGGACTGTTCATCAACATTTAGGAAACATGAACTTCTTAAGCTTCTCTTTATCTGGAGGGTGCTTTGCAAAAAGGTATGCATATTATTGTTTGAACTTGAAAATGAGATTCTGTGCATACCCTCTGGCTTAACATCACTTTATCAGTTTCCCCTTCCTAGAAAATATTGCTACTATTACAGCAGATGTCACACAGGGTGAGGTGACTGGTACGTGTCTGTGTGTTTAGCAGGAGTTGACATTGCAAGGCCTCCAGCCATGGCACTAGAGCTTTGGAGATGCTCATGGCATGAGCAGGAGTATTTTTTAGTGCTTGTGTGAGAAAAGGATCAAGGCTGATAATATTTAGCAGCAACTACCTTTTTTTTAGTGAGGCAGGTCATCCAATGCTATAAAGCAGTGTAGCTCTGGTAGTGAAGAGCTTAAATGTGAGATGGCATTCACTTTCCTTTTAAATACAGGAGTTAATAAATATAACTCAGAATTATTCCTGTTCTAGTTTATTACCTATTTTTATGTTTCTATAAAGAAGCATTTTTTTAATAGACTCATTATTTTGTCATTGTGGAACAAGGTACATATACAATAAATCCCATGCAGTGGGTGGGGGGGAACCAGTGAATAAATAAAGAACAAAACCTACTTGCAGAAAGCTGTAAAGTCTCCTGAATTTTGTGTGAAAATATTTTTTCTTCTTCTTTCTGTTATTTGTGACTTGTATTTTATTAGCTACAAAAGTTCAACCTTGATTATACAGAATTGCTTACCTCCTTTCACTTATTTTTTTTTTTTTGTAATGTTTAAAGTACTATTAGTATGATATATTTTTAATCTCAATACAGTTAGCACTAAGCATTTTGAGTGCTGTCTGGGAGGACTGTCTGCCTAGATGGGGGAAAGGGACAGTTTATGAAGCCCAGGGCTGCTGTGCTGCTGAAGCTGGGAAGGTGGGTGATGGAGTACATGGTTGTATGCTATTTTGTTGCTTTAAAGTTGAGGTGGTTTGTGTGGTTTTTGGTTTTGGTTAGTTCATTTTTTTTTTCCACTGGGGAGCTGTTGCTCTTTTTATCACTTCATAGCTGTGCAGAGCTAGTCTGCCTTAGGGCAGCAATTTTCTCTGCTTCAGAGAAATCTTGGATAACATAAATGAGATGATAAATAAATACATTGGTTAGCCAGCCAAGATGAAATGTAAGTCTGCACAACAGTTAGCTCCCCATATTTAGAAAAATACAGCAGAATCATCTCAAAATGCTTTAGGTTCCCTAAGAGAAGACGACTAATTTTTCTGGGGAGAAAGGCAAATAATTCAAGAGGAAATGTCCTTTCCTTGCAATTACTTAGATCATAATTTACAGTGCTGACAATAAGTAATAATTCCAAGTGTTTACTTTTAAGAGGTCTGTACATAAAGTACTCTGATAAAAACACAACAATCATTACGATTGTGTTTCTTGTCAGAATTTGGGGAATTCAGGATGAAGTTTTAAAAAGTAGTTGTACCCCTAGTCCTGCTGTATTTAAATGCAAATGTATTAATATAAAACTGAATATCCATCAAAAGACCAGGCAGGTGTCTATAAAGGCTTAAAAAGCCCAACTGCTAAACAGCAGTAAAATAGGTTGGCCATGCAGTGGTATTAATCATCTCTACAGGTATCCAGGAGAGAAAATAGAAGTATTCAAGTGGGCTTTTAGGCATGATGGCTGTGCATCTGTCAGGTAAGGATGTCCTTTGGAGAACAGAGTAGGCACACAGAACTGTCTTCAAGCTCTGAAGATTTGGCAGTTTGCCCCCATGCTACCTCACATACTTGTCTGTGTGCTTAACAAATCTTCAGCTGCTTCTCTTCCACGAACTTATCTATCATTTTCTTGAACCTATGTGCAATTTTTAAGGTGGACAAAATCATGTGGCATGAAGGTTGCTAAACTGGCTATGGGTTTGATAAAGAACCACCTCTCTTTACTTGTTCTGAACCTGCCAACTACTAGCTTAAATGTTGTCCCCAGCTCTTATATTGGAGAGGCTGTGAACAAACAGGTCCTCTTCTCCAGCTCCCTGGAACTCCAGATTTTGCATCCTTTCACTAGATCACCCCTAAAACCTACTTCAGGCTGAGAAGTCCTAGCCTACTTAGCTGTTTCTTGTAAAGAAGCCTTTTCATGCCTTGACTGGTGCTTTTTTCCCCCTCCTTTTTCACCTTTTATACCCCTACTATAAATAGGGAGGTGCAGAAAGGTGCAGATATTTCTCTGAGAAAAGATCTTAAATAATGTGTCTTTTTCTGGAAAAATCTTTCTCCTTTTGTTCACACTTGGATGTCCCTTTCTATGTTTAACACTGGCAGGTACTTGTCAGCCTCATGTATGCACCTCCCTGCAATACTCTTGTAGGCTGGTAACTGCCTCTGAGGCAGAATATTCATTTATCTTCATATTGGCTATCATGGTCACGTTGCATGATTTCAGGGGCTTTATAACCACTTCTCAGCAAGCTTTTTTTTATGGGTGGCTGTTCATTAGGATCTGGATAGAGCTATCACTGTAGGACACCTTGTAATCCTGTTTTTCCAAAAATAGAGCTGAACCATTTCAAACTGTGGTGGGACTTGGGGGTGTGTGTGAAAATCTTTGGAAAAGCAGAAAGCCTTTTTAAAAATGCAAAGTATTTTTAGCACTATTCTGTTAAAGGTGTGGGTAGGAAGTACATCTATAGGGTGTAGTTCTTCCCAGCTTCTGAAAACTACAGGTTTCAGGTCGATTAAACCTTTAAATTGTATTTTCATTAAAGACTGCAAGAATTTTTAATGGAATTTGTGTAGGAGCTGTTTATTTGTAAAGTTTTGGAAAAGGTGTGTTGATTTTTGCCTCTATCTTTTTTTTTACCATGCCTTTTCATCTTTGATACTGAATAAAGTCCCAAAATGAAAAGGGAGCAGGGAAAATCTGACATCACAACATCTTTTTTATTTATTTATTTTCTCTTTCTTTTCTTCATCACAAAAAAAAAAAAAAGTGAATTTTGAAAAGCAGCCTGCTTTTCGTGAGGCATTCTGATAACCTCTTTCCCTTTAGTACAGAACTGAAAATAATTGCAATCAGCCTTTGAAAGTCCAGATTGACCAGGCACTGTGATCTTGGGAAGCACAGGGGGCTGAAGGACATGCTTTAGGGGGAACACTTGAGCTGTGGCTAATTCTTCACTATCCAGGATGGCTGACTAACATAGGAAGGAGCAGCAATATATTTTCCAGCACTCTCTTCTTGTAGTTCTTAGCAATTGTTCCCTCTATTCTTCCTGATAGTGCTCCCAGGGAGCCTAAGAAATGATTGAGCAGTGAGCTGCCCTAGGGCAGCACCGAGGAGCTCTCACGGGGGAGACGCCGGCTTTTAGCCGCTCCACAATCAGTCCCTTTCACAGCCTCTCCACTGCCTCCGTCAAGCAGGGCACTCACGGTTCAATTGTGCAACTTGTGCTTCTGAAATGAGATGATCTTTTCCTCCTCTGCATCTTGATGGCCTCTTATGACTTGCTTTTATATCAAAAGCCACGTTAATGCAAGATTCTGGCCCTAAAACCACTTCTTCTGGGGGAGTTTTGTTCAAAAATACTTTGTCAGGACCATTGATACTGAAGAGTGGAAACTTTGAGTGACCTGGTCTAGTGGAAGTGTCCCTGTCCTTGTCAGATGATGATTAAGGTCCCTTCCAACTCTGTTTCTGTCATTCTATGATTCTGTCATTTTATTATTTCACAAAAATGCATTACTTTGGGCTGAACTGTCATTGGGAAAAGGCATCTGGCTTTAGAATTATGAGATGAAGTATGTCTACACTAATAAATGTGTTTTCATGCACCAGGAGAGCAAAGGAAGGAACTACTTAGTTTCTCATATCGCCTACAGAACTTGAGTATGTTAATTTTTAATAGGAGCTATGAGGAGTGGACATCTGATGATGCTCCATCAGAAGAAATTCTTATTTCCAAGACTACTAAGCTTCAATTGCCTTATTTACTATATTTTCCCCTTACAGAGTATAGTGTGAATAAATCAATACAGACCGTAATCCTGGCAGTGGAGGTGTTTGGAGTGTGTGATCCAGTGGTCCTTATGGACCATGGCTGACCAGGAATCTCAGTTGTATTGTGACTGACTGAGATGGAGTTAAATTTTCCCCCAGCAGCCTTTCCAGTGCTGTGCTTTGCACTGAGAGCTGGAAAGGTGCTGATACCACACCCGTGTTGTGGCTGCTTCTCGGCAGGGCTTGCACAGCACCAAGGCTGGTTTCCAACACTGCCCTTGAAGTTGGATGGGGTGGACAAGATCTTGGGAGGGGTCGCAATTGGGACAGATGACCCAAACTGACCAAAGGGTCAGTTGACATGAGTTGAACTATAAAAGCTAGAAAAAGGAGGAGGAGGGGGACATCAGCTTGTCCTCCAGAGCAACCACTATGTGTTTGGAGCCCTGTTTCCCCAAAAGGGCCAGACAGCACCTGTTGAAGTAGAGATTAAATCGTTTTTTTCTTTCACTTCCATGTGTGGCACTGCTTTGTTTCTTCATTAAACTGCTTGTGTCTTAGTCCAATAATTTAATCTTATTTTTCTTCCCCCTGGTCCAGCTGAGAGAGGAGGGGCAGGGGAAAGATAGAGCAGCTCAGTGAACACCTGGTATCCAGCCAAGGTCAAACAATCACATCAGTGTAACACTCTTCCATTACCCATGTGTAATGAATCCAGTGTTGGCTTGTACTCACACCCTTCTACACCATCCAGTCAATTCAAAAAGCTCTGCAAGCTGAGTGTGTAGCAGGGACTCACAGCTGAGTGCTTCTGTTACAACAGAGGTGAGAGGAGAGTGTTTTCTCTGAGAAAAGCAAATAATAGTGGTGGTTCAACAGTAAAAGCCATAGTTCTCTGCTGTATATAGCTAGAGGAAGAAACAGAAGTTCTTGGTGCAGGCCTGATGCCTCTTTGGGCTTTCTAGCTCAGGATATGTTTAATATTTTCTTTGCTAAACAAATTTAGTAGCTTGTGCGGGTAAATAGGCAGGTGCTGGGCCTGTAGAGCACATCTCTTGTGTAATGCCCATAGTTTTCTGTTGTGATCTGAGTAATGGCACAATACCCATGTTGAAGGAGCAACCACTCACCAGGCACCTAAAAAATATCAATCCCCTTTCCTAAGACATAGGTTACCTTCAGTTCGAAGCTGTGTCCAGTGAGTGCTGCTCCCAGTTTCTATTTAGGAAGCTACAAACCCTGTTTGTCAGACTGTAAACCCCAGCAGTAAGCAAATGTGAAAGATGAAGTTAGAGAGCTGGAATCACCTTGAATAATGGTGCTCCATAGAAATCACAGTTGGCATTGCTCTTAGGATAATAGAGTTGCATGCAGGGGGTTGGGCTATAATGAAGTTTTGCTCTGCAGTCCGGGGAATCTGATGTAATCAGATTGATGGAGCAAAATCAGATATTCAAGGGAGAGGAAATTAATCCTTCATTTAAGGACACTCAAATCAGCAAGACATCTACTATTAAGGATATAAATGAGTCTTTAATGTGGGCTTCATGATAGGTAGCTCCTGCAGAGGCATCTATCAGCCTTATATAATGGTAATTTGCAACTTCCCAAGGAGTTAGAGACAACAGCTGATATTTTATCAAGCTTTTGCTGCTTGTATTCACAGCAGGGTTGGTCTCTTGCTCAAAGAGTAGGCCAAGCCCTTTATAAGATTGGAATCATGTTAATTTTATTCTCTTCTGAGGAAGATAAAATGTTGGATTGGAGAAGGTGAGGTAACAGGAATTTCTCTCATCTCTCCCTGGAGAAAATCCTAAAGGGGTCCTGGAAATTTATTGCTAAAACCTAATTTGGATATAAAGTAGAAGTTATTCTGTGGTGCTGATTAGCATGAAAAGGTCCTTATTGTTTCTCATGCACTAAATAGCTAGTGGCAACTTAAACTTTAAAGGCTATTAGTCAGACCCTAATTGAACTTATCTATTCCCCATAAAATTATGTCAGCAGCTGTCTCCCCTCTCTGACCTCCTCAAGAGGGAAGATGCATGTTGCTGCCTATGCATGTGGCCCCAAGGATGTGGGAATTTACACCTCTGAGGAGTCCTGTGCAAACCTGAGAACCTTAATGAATGTTTGCAGAAAGAAGGCACCTGTGAGAACCTGCAAAAGGTAGATGCAGGTTTTGGAAAGTAAGATGAAGACAGATTGCACCAACTCTGTCTCATGTTGAAAGGGATTAAGGAGAAGAGGCAATTTAATGCATCCTACTTGGACCAAATTCTTCCTTAGAATATGATTATTAAGCAAACCATGAGAACATGGATTTTGGAATGAATTTACTTTTTTTGTCTTTAATATATTAATTAAACACTTGTACTATTTCCCCCCCAAATAATGAACAGTCTACATTGTGTTACTAAATCAAGTCTTTGAGACAAATTAAACACTTAACACATTTATTTATAATAATTCCACAGGACTTCATAACTACTAAAATTGGTTATTTTTTGTACTTTATTCCTGACTTTATTACCAAATTAATCAAAGTTATGTATCTAACTCCCTTATGAAAACCTGTTGATATATTCTACAAAAAAGAATAAACCCTCTTTTGGGTAGGGGTGAATGTAGCAACTCATTGTAAAGGGAAAAAAAAAATCTTACTGTAGATCAATCTTTTTCTTCTATATTTTCTATATGGTCAGGCCTCCTCTGTTTTTATTGGCAGCTTTCCACATACATGTCTGCTAGACATAATCAGTGTTTTGGAGTAAGATACTTACCTTATCGGTAGTCTCAGCATACTCTGTGCAAAGGGTATTCACTTAAAATTAAAAAAAATTCTGTGTTGTCAACAAAAATGGTGTCCTATTTCTTGTTCGTTATAAATATAGAGAGTAAATTATCCTGGTTTTCTTTACAGTGTGATTTAACATACTCAAGAACTTTATGATGTCTCTCTCAGTCTTTTCATCTCTAGATTAAGCAGTCCCAGTTCCTGAATAATTTGTTTTCACTGCAAAGGAATATGCAGTAACTATATTGTATAATGATACCCACAGAATGTTATTCTGAAAGTCTGAAAGTATGTGTGTGACAGGCTATCAGATATGACAGACTCTATGAATAAGAAAGTAAGTATTAAATGGAACTGGAGAGAAACTAAAAATTATACAGTAAGGTATGAAATAATGTATGTACTGACACTGTTTAGAAATAACAGTAAAAAAACCCCAACCCTAACAACCAAACCCAAAAAAAGAGAATAAAAGTGGGATACCACTTCGAGCTTTCAGAAATCTTATCCCTTCCAGACATAAAGGGTTTGTGATGTTAGAAACATCAAGAGATGTCACAATTTTCAAAGGGTGACCCATAGATGGAGAGGGTGTCTGTCAGAGAGACCTAGATACTTTCTCAAGAAGATATATAATTTGGAGTTGAAGAAATCTTAAAGATAGAACAAATAAACATTAAAGAGATGGAACTAGGGAGAATCCTGCCCCTTAGACAGTGGGATTGATTACCAATAACTGCCAAAAAAAAAAAAAAAAGTAAAACTGTGAAATCTCAGTCTCCTAATAACAGAAACTAACATGGGATTTGGAGAAAAGAATCTAGACTTCTGGAGCAAAAATCCTGTGGAAAGATAGAAGGCTGCCTGTGATTTCTCCTTGATGAGTAACAGCTTCAATTTAAGAACCATCAGTGCTCTGCTTTTTCTGCTCAGAAACCTTTGTCTGCCTTGTGTGACAGTTTTTGGGCTCTTTCATATGTTTAGATGGGAACACATTTGTACCATATTGGTTGGAGTTCAAAGATATGAGACAGTACTGGTGACTAATTAAGGATAGGCAGTAACGATGTTCACTGGTTTTGTCTTAACCTGACAAAAAAGGAATGTGGGCTGAAGCAAATGGTATGTGGGGCCAAAATGAGGACAGTAGATAGTATGGGGTGATAATGAGTTACATCCAGTGTAGCTCCCTACAAAAAAAAAAAAAAAGAAAAAAAAGGAAAAAAAATTCACGATA
This sequence comes from Ceyx melanurus, assembly GCA_024611195.1. Taxonomy (NCBI): domain Eukaryota; kingdom Metazoa; phylum Chordata; class Aves; order Coraciiformes; family Alcedinidae; genus Ceyx; species Ceyx melanurus. Next base: position 83,180 of record JANHGL010008622.1, read on the forward strand.
TATTGATAATGTTTCTGCAAACTCCATTTTCCTTTCGGCAAATTAAAAGTGGATTGTAATAAAACAAGTACAATTGCTTCTGAATGTTGTTAAGAAAAGACTTCAATTTCCTAGGGTGCAGATAAACCAAGCATCAAAGTATAGCAGTGTGGCGTTTTTATTTTTAATTCTTCATGTCACATTTTCATTGGACACATCAGAGAAAGCAGCAGGCAGGTTATTTTGACTTTAATGTTTGTAAAATAGAAGAAATAGATATTTCAATTTCAAGCAGAAAGGTGCTGGTTTAGGGGAGCGAGTAACACTAGGTAATCAGGTGTAGAAACCTCACATTTCTGTTTAGCTGCTTTTCTTTGTTAGATTTCTTAAGGCTGCCAGCAGCAATCACTTTGTAAAACAGAAGGATAATTGAAAATTCACTTAAAAATACAACTTTCAGAATAAAGCCAGGTATATACATCCCAGAAAAAGAAGTTATGCAAGCCTAATGGGTTAGGTTGAAAAGAAAGAGCTAGCAGGTGAGTTTAATCAAAGGGAAATGTGCTGAAGGAGCTTCATTGAATGTTTAAAGAATAAAAACCTGCATTAACAGGAAAAATAAAAACAAACAACCAAACCAGAACCACAGAAATTCAAATCAAAACTGAAGCAGAAATAAAAACCACTTAAAATGTAAAGAAATGGAGATAAAGTCCTATGCTGGGACAGAAGCAGAGGCTGATACCCTCTATACAGAGGGAAGATATTGCAGGCACTGTGCTTTTAGGGGTGTCCTGGTGTGCTAAGGGAGAGGCACAGATCACAAGGACCCAACTGCTGGTGAGAAGATGGTCTTATCTCCTCTCATAAATATGGAGTTGCTTGTGTGTTATGCTGGAGAGGAGGCAGAAGAGGGAAATAATTTGATAGTCTGCAGAGTATAAAAAAAAAAAATCACCCAAACAAGAACAAACAACCCCCAACCCCACCTATCTCTGTATTTCTGCAATTCAGAAATTAGTGTAAATGGTTCAACCTCCAGATACTAAAGCAGATCAAAATAAAAGCATGAACTTAAAAGGAGTCCATGAAAGCAGTAGCACTAGCATCAGGAGAAGTATTTCCATCTGTTTCCTTTGGTCTTTATCTTTGTAGCTGTGAAGTATCTTCTCATGTGAAGTTTCAATCACTTGTTTTTTCCTCATTTTTAGCTTTGATATCTGTTCTACTCAGACATCAGGCTTTTATTACTTATGGTCTTATTGCATTCCCACTGCAGCTCTATTAGTAAAATAATGTGCAGGATACAATGAGGAGAGAGAGAATGCAAGAGTTTGCTTGGAGGAAATATTGCCATAATAGGTACTGCTAAGGCACACTTATTTAGTGGGAATACATGACTGAGGTTTTCTTCTTAAAAGGTTTATCCTTCCAGTCTTCTAAGAGAAAAAGAAGGTTAAGTATAGAGGCAGATTTACTGACTTTGTATTGTTATAAAACAGGTTATTGTTTCAAATTATTAGGAAGCTGAGCAATTTCTCTTGATCTTTAAAAAAAGCTTTCTTTTCTTTTTAAGAGTAAGTTCTGATTTGTGATTTCTAATTAAATTTTCTTGGACCTGCACAAGACTTTAGATATCTGCTGTGTTAAGGATTAATATCTTTTGCTTTCCACACTACATTAATGCAGGACTTCTGTGGATGTGGTCCATCCCCCTAAGGCTTGGTCTTAAGGTGGAATAAAAGCTGCATTTTCCACCTGAAGATGTAAAATTATGTTCTAACTTGATGCTTCTTATTCTTTGGGCTCACATGTCTGCTTGAAAGGCAAAGGGCTGAAGGATCAATGTTGCAGAGCTAGAGCTGTTGTTTCCACAATTCAACCACATAGCAGGATCATTTTGCTTTCCTTCCTTCAGATGTCTTGTTTGATCTGGTCATACTCTGTTACAAAGACCCCGTGGTTCTTGAGATCCTCTCCTAACAGATTCCCACTCTACTAAATTAAAGGATAATCTATCCATTTAGCTACGATATTGGCAAAATCCCCAAGTAGTAAATTCCCTTGACACCTTCTCAAAGTCTGAATGCTAAGTAACTCATCCACTTTCAGAGTAGATTTTAATTCTGCTAATTAATTTGTAAAGCAATTACTTAGCCATGTAAAGTCAGGATGCTTTGAGGAATCAACTAAAAAAACCACACGGATTTAAAGAATAGCTACAAGGCACAGCTATGTTAAATTTCCAGTTTTAAAAACTAACCTTACAAACACATAAACATTTTCTTAAATGATACAGATTATAAAATACATGTATTTAACTGATTTTATTTTTTTTTTTCCTTTGGAAAGCTGAGAGTTTGTATTTGGAAGTGTTTCCACAAAGCAAAAGTCACTTTGTTATATAGATTAGTAGACTTAATTCTTTGATCATGCCACATTTAGTACTATAAGATTTTTTCTAATTCCACCTGATCTGTATGTGACATTGTGCTCTGTTGTGCAGATGCTGAGCTCTGTTATGAATGGGTCAGCAGTATATCAATCCTGATTAAATTTCAACATTTCTCTTATGGATCTATTCCTAGTCAAGGTGTAATTCTGACTATGCAGCGTGACAGGGTCATGTCCCTGGCACATCAACTGGCCTATTTACTTTCCTCTGTGGCTTCTGTAGGAGATTAGAATATATTGAAGCATTTGCAGCATAAGGCTGCAGGCATTTTATTTCCTTTAAGCCTTAACTGTAGTTGTTGCTCATAAATCATCACCATTTAATTGCAGTAGCTGAACATAATGTTAGCAACTATTAAAGAGAGACTAAGTTTTCATCTGTGGTATGGTCACGTGGGCTCTTTCATGGCCTTTGATGGAATCATTCATATGAACATGGAAATGGACAATAATGTTTGTGGAATTGAGGTCTACACTGAACATCCTCAAAGAAGATGCATATTTGTTTAAATTCTGATTTCACTGGAATTGAAAATAAAGAAAACAGGCTCCACAAACCTCACAAAGAAATTTTTTGAGGCTTAAAATGTATAAAAGCTTATTTCTGAAAATGTGTCATGGGTAGTTAAGGCATAATTAGACCAAAGCACTGCTACTTTGTAGATATGGTAGAATTGGCATAGCAAGCTGGCGTGCAGAAGGCATTTTGTGCTTTAGTAAGTTAAATTCATTTTTTTCATTTAGGAAAATTAGCAGATAATTATGTTTAGTGCATTGCAAGTGTATAAGATCAACTCGTTGCCAGAGACATCAGGCTGCATTGCAAGCAGCTTTGGCTACTGAGCTGCACAATTAGCTGTTATCCCTGCTTTGGGTCATGAGACAGCAGATCTGATGGGCATCATGAGATTCAGCTTATAACAGGTACTGTGCATTTGCTTCAAATTTTAGGTATGGATAATAAGTTAATATGAAAGGAAACAGACTTTCCTGTACTTGTTTTGCCTTTGTACTTTGCTTGCAAAGGGGCATTTGGCTCCAATTCAGAAGCCCTGTGGCATCAAACATACATGTTTACTTCTGTCAGTATAAACCGAACTTCCATCCATCCCTCTCCCACCAGTATCTGATTTCCTGTGGGTGAATTGTTAGCATCTTCTGAATATGCATTTTAATGGGGAATTTGCATGTTGAGGACATGAAGGTTCACTAGTCACTCAATCACTTGTCACTAGGGACTTGGAAAGTCTCAGCCCTTGACTACAACCTTCAGAGAAGGTGCTTTCCTCTCTCCAGAAGGTCAGTGCTTAATGCATGTGTGTGAATGAGTAAAGTTTACTGTCATTTTTTGAGAAGTCCCGTGGCAGATGTTAAAGGCATCGTTTTAGGCAATGAATACCCTTAGGAATTGAAGCTGAAGCTTTTCTCATAACTCTTCATGAAGACTCAGGAAAATATTTACCTTGCTTCCTTTGCCAATAATCCTAGTTCTGGCAACATTTTCTAAAGGTGATCTAAAAGACACAGTAGCTATGTCTTTCATCTGAAGAGAAATAAGATACATGAAAATACCTATTTGGAAAGTGGGTTATGCTTATTTGAAGATGGTTTAGAGCCCTTTGCATATTTGCTTTCTAACCAAGGATGGGTGGGGAGACCACTGTTTAGTTTGAGGTTGGTCAGTACACACATGATGGATTTTCTCTGGTTTCTCATTCTAGTCAACTTTCATGGAAGGCAGCACATGCAGAAGCAGTTATTTTGACCTAGGGTAGTTATTCTTAGGTATGTCTGGTTTGGTTTTTTTTTTCCTAGTCATTTGTATTACTGAGAGATTTGAGGGAGGTGCTCAGCTTCACATCTAACTTCAAGGTGGAGGTTCATTGTTCTTTTTTTTCCCTTTATGATAATGACCAGTAGTTAATTTGGTATATGCAGAGCAAGAGAATATAACCTGGAATTTGAAATATGATGTCTAGAAAATGTAATTCTGGTGTCAGTTCAGACAACATCAAGTTGATCATCCATGTGGCATTTTTGCAAAGGAAAAGCATTCTTGTTTGATGGAATTCCACAATCTTCTGTGTCTGGTCTACATCATCTGAAATTGTGGAATAATTTGTGCAGGCTTTAGCCATCAGCTGATAAATATGCTCATAAGTTTGGTTTCCTAAAGAATTTTATGTGACTAGGGTTTACAGAACTGTCAGATTAATCCATTCATTTGATCCCCTAAATTAGAATAGGCTATTTCTTCTGTTCTTCACATGTAGAGCTCCTGTGCTGTGCACTGCTGCTCCTTCTTCCTCCTCTTTGCATCTCTGTGCCACCCTGGGCAGTGTGGCTTTTGCCAGGTTACCTGCTGACACCCAGCCTCTGTGGCCTCACAGAACTACCTCAGTCCTCGTGAGAGATTCCTGTTGTGTGAGCAGGATCCTTCAAACCCCTCGACAGACCACAGTATTTCAATGTGTGGCAGACGTGGCTTCCCCCTTCCCTGTGCACTTGTGCAGGCAGGTTACACTGGTCTGTGTTCTTGACAATCACAGGAAAACAGAACCTTTCCATTTCCCTGTAGCCAAAAGTAACATCTTCAGCTCCCATATTGCACGTGAATGATTTTATGTTCAGCTTATGATGCTGCAAGCCATAGTGATACTGAATATTGTGATAGACAGATGTAGACGATTATTTAAAATGTTTTTTTTTTTAATTAAATTGCCCAATTCCATTAGCTTGTAAGTGTCTACTACGCAGCATAACTAATAGGAATTTTATGGGGAATCAATTAGGCTGTGAAAGCATTTTCGCTAGTTCTTATGATCCAGAAAGATAAGAATTCAGGAAGAGAAATAAAAGGTTCTCCTATCTCAGAATTCAAACAAATTATAAATCTGTTTCAGGGAATAGATATGAACATTTTTTATAGGCAAGATGTTTGGAAAAAAACCCACACTAAACCAAAAAAAACTTAAATCAATGAAACTACACATAAAATATCAGGAAATGGCTTTAATAGCCTGACCCAAAGAAATTAAATCCATAGTTAAAATACTGGCAGGCTTGTGGCAATAGCTGAGAATAAGCAAAGTGTTCACGGAAAGCTTCTTAGTGCTTGGATTAGAGTAATGGATGCCTTGAATTAGGCTGATTTGGTCCTTAGGGTGGAAATGCAGGAAATAGGGTGTAGTTTTGTGGAATTACATAATTGCAATTTTTCTCTTATTGCTAAGCAGAATATATTTTTTTTTTCTTTTTTTTTTTTTTTTCTTTTAAGCTTAGGACAGAAATGTAAGAGGATTTATAACTCTGAATTAGGAACTAGGATCTCATAACAGTGGGAGCTTTGCATGTAGATTGGTGATGGCAGGGAAAACCTCACCGTCTGCATCCCACAGGCTGTCAAGAAAACAAATTAGTCTGATATGAGTTCACTTGCTTTCTCAGTTCAAGAGAAATCTGTGGAATGTGTCTGAGGTATAAAATTTAATCACAAACAGACAGAATTGTGAGTTTTGAAGATCTGAGCAACCTGTCAGAGCTCAGATTTTAGGACTCTGAACTGGCAAGGGAAATTATTTTGAAACTCCTTAATTTTACTTCCACAGGGACTTGTTTTCTCAACATCAGGGAATATTGTACAGACAAAATCCTTATGCCATAACTTTTCTTGCCTGTTTTATTTGTCATAGTAGTTATTTTCCTTCAGTTAAGATGTGCTGCTGTGAGAGGTTTTCTTTCTTCATTTGATTTTGCACTGTAGATACCTCTAATGTTGATTTATCAAAGTTTTGACTTGCTGACAGGATGCAGAATGCACCAAAAAATTATGGAGAAATAAAAGATATTTCAATGAAATAATGTACCTACTGGTGCCAAAAGTTAAACCTTAAATTACCTGCATTGAACATGGTAAATGATATTGCCTACTGGGTTAATATTATTAAATGTTGCTGCTCCTACTAAAAGCCACATAATAAAGTGTGGTTTACATTGTGACTATCTTTCATTTTTGTAATAGTAGTAGTAATAGGAATAACAACAACAGTAATAATAGCAATAATAAAATAATCCTTTTTTTTTTCCAGTGAATGGCACATTGTAATTGTCTGCAGTAGCTTTAATTTCCTCATAGTCCATATACTTATGATTACTTTTCACTTCCTTAGACGCTATTATTTGAAGCATAGTTGTGGGTCCTCTTTGTTTAGACCTTTTAAAAACTTATAATTAAGTAAGTGGAAGTAAGTTACCTATCTGATCTGTTCTGCATATACAATATATTTGCAGTTTTATAGACAAAACCATTACTGTTACTGATAAAGCCAATCAAAAATGTGGTGAGGCAGTGGAATGGGTTGCCCAGGGTGGCTGTATATGTCCCATCCCTGGAAGTGTTCAAGGCCAGGTTGGATGGGGCTTTGAGCAACCTGGTCTAGTGGAAGGTGTCCATGCCTATGGCAGGAGGTTGGAACTGGATGATCCAACTCAAACCATTCTGCGATTTTATGATAAAATGTCATAAAAGTTGGGATTTTTTCAAAAGCTCCTTCCAAAATCCACTAGAAACAGCCAAGGGAACTGGATGTGTAGCTGACTGTTTGGGTTTGTTTATAATCTCTGGAAAACTGTAAGTGAAAGGATCATCATTCTCACTAAGAAAAAAATATGATATGAGTGAATGGAGGAGAATTTTAGATAGTAAAAAAAACCTGTTCCCTCTGGAGTTTGTGTTATAGGCAAACAGAAGGGTCTTTTCATTTATTGCCATTTAAAGACTCCAACTTGCCACTGCACATTTTATAGTCTGGTGGATCAGGAGATTTCTAATCATGTGGTTGATCCAGAGATGACTTTTCAAACATCCACAGATGCTTTGACCTGAAAACCAGCCAGAGCAGTCCCAGGACAACTCTAATGTTGCCTGATCCCAATCTTTCTCTCTCAAACCTCAAAGTCTGCCTAAGAGCACTCTCCCTCCTTACCCCATGCTACACTGAATATACATGGAAACTGATAACCTTGAGATTTTCTGCTATCCAGAGAACAAATTTAATTCTCATAGACTGGGTAACAGATTAATCAGGAGAGACTTTTACCTCTGCTCTTAATGTTAGTGCTACAACAGTGTTTTAGGTCCCATGGCCACTATCAGACTCGTATATACCCTAGAGAGTGCTTTGGCCCCTCAAGATGAAATGCTGATGTGCAGAAATGGAAAGAAGCCTCTTGAATCTGGTTCATTTCCACCAGATTTGTTGTTTCTAATTAATTCTCTTAGATGAGACTAGTTAATGGGTATGAGGTCCTCAGGACCAATTCCCAGAGAAGCATTCTTAAAGGCTCAGATGTGAACCAAGGTTTTTTTGTCATTTAATTTCAGTATTTCTTACTTGATCTAGATATGCAGGGCATTACACTTAAAATCTTGGCAGACATGAGTGTCCATAAGCTGCTTTACTCCAAGTCCTTCTGCAGTTTATAATGTTCATTATCACTTTGCCATTCTGTTAAATCCTGCCAAACATTTTTTTCTAGGGTTTTTAAGGCTCTGTTAAATATGATTAAGGAATTATTAAACCATTTATCTACAGGGCTTTGTTTGATCAGCTGTAATTTGTGGTATATATTAGTAAGGAAATGAGCAGGCTCTTTGGGTAGTGATGGACTTCACATGTTTACTGTGCAGTGTGTGTGCAGGCTTATTCCACTGGCAGAGTTCACTATTAATTATGGAATCAAAAGAAATCACAGAACCACAGAATGGTAAGGCTTGGAAGGGACCTCAGGAGATCACCTTGTCCAACTCCTCTGTTCCAGAAGGGTTGTCAAGAGCAGGTTGCTGAGGATCATGTCCAGGTGGGTTTGGAATCTCTCCAGAGGAGAAGACTCCACAACCTCTGTGGGCAGCCTGATCCTGGGATTTGGTACCCTCATAGCAAAGAAGTCTTTCCTTATGGAATACTTCAGTGTAATTCTCTAGGTTTTGATTTAGGCTTCTAGAGCATCAGGTGTCAAATGCACTACTATTGTTAAGTGACTGTTACTGTTAAGTGTTTGCTCAAAAGATTTTCTAACTTGTGACTCCAGGCTTTCTGTTGGGATCCTCCTAACACAGCCCACGATGCTGTTGGCCTTCTTTGCTGCAGAGGCACATTGCTGGTTCACACGTTATCGTTCAACAGAACTCCCCAGGACCTACTTCAAAGAGCTGCTTTCCAGCCATTCTGTCTCCAGTTTGTACTGGTGCATGGGTTTATTCCTCCCCAGCTGTAGAAGGCAACAATGGATACCAAAATACCATGAATGCAGACAGTAATGTAAAATGCAGTTTACCAACAAAAAACTTTTTCAGCTACTATCTTCAACTCTACAGCAACACTTCTTAATAATGACATGTCTGGGTTTTCACATATATTTCAGCATGGTACATTTTTGGTGTGCTTTTCCTCATGCTTCTTTTTCCATTTCACACAGTAGCATCTGGCACTGTCTTCTTGCCAGACCCCCCAGTATGAAATGTGATTGCTTATTGCTTTCTACCAGGCATCTCTTATCTAAAATATTATTGCTTTTCCCCCCTTTCCTCCTCTGTCCTTTAAAGTTTCCAGATTGCTATGAATTTCTATATTCTTTATTTCATGTTTACTGACTGCTGCCATGTTTAATTTAGTGTCGGTGCAAAGGAGGACACCCATCTTTTGTCACAAACATTTCCTTTTACAGAAGGTTCTCTTCTTTCCTGTGTCTGATTTTTTTTTTTCCCATTGCTGTTTGTGGCACTGCATGTAAGATTTTTTTGTTCTGAGGCCAGGAGGAAAGGTGGGTGTTTCAATGCAACATGGAGAAGCTGAGCTTTGGATGGGATTTTACAGGGGAAAGCAGAGAAACAGCATATTGCCAAACAGGCTGGGAGGAGAGGGAGTCACACATAGAAAGCAGTTGCATTTTCAGAGGCTTTTTGTACTTTGAGCATTGCCTTCTATTGTCTAATATTGAGCTTGCTGTTAGTAGTGCAGCGACTGGATGCAAACAGGACATCAATTTGGTATTGATTCACACATCAGAATTTCTTTTCTTGGGAGAAGGATGTATGGAGGCTTGAGAGGAGTGAGCAACTCTTAGACTATGAATGCCCTGATGCAAGAGACTAAGAACAAGAGAGATGGAGCAATTAATAGAGCTTTGCTTTTAATTCTGTCCATCCATCCTCTCTGCTCATTTCTTCCCCAAAGGCCATGTGGGCTAAACAAAAATGTACTACTTGTTAAGAACAAGAGTATAACATAAATACCCAGCAGGGGGGGGAACTGGTGAAGCATTAGGTCTTGGACAGAAGTCTGAACCATACTGACTTCTAGAGATGTATCTAGATCAATATTCATTTTCCATTAAATTCACATCAAATGTCTTTCTTGAGCATTTTTCTGGGCTTATCATCAGGTATCAAGAATATTGGGCTGTACAGAAGCAGATCTTCACAGGTATTCTCTTCCCAAACTGAAGAGTAGCAACTGCTGTTCAAAGGCTATAGGACTACATAAGTTCATCCAAGCCAGCTGGTTTGGGAAAATATCACTCCCTCAATTTCGGAATCTTTTGACCTCACTTTAGCAGAGAAGTGCAAGTCAGCAGCTCGAGATGAAATTTTTAATTAACCACCACAAGGTTATTATTAAGCAAAAGCTTATCCATGCACCATATGTCTGGTTTGCAAGGTGTGCACCTGCAGCACATGGGCAGGAGGAGGTAGGCAGTGCTTGTGGTGAGTCAGAGCAACCAGCTTGGGCAGCTCAGCTGAGGTCAGTGATGGTGTCACAGGATCAGGCCCACTGAGGACGAAGCATGGCATTTTCAGGGCAGTGGTAATCTCTTAATTCTCATTTATTTGCTTTTGTATTCCGCATTTATTATTTTGCTATTGTATTTTTTTTAAAGTTTGGTTTGTTTGTTTGTTGTGGTGGTGGTTTTGTTTGTTTGTTTGGTTGGTTTTTTAAATCCCATATTTTCTTTTTGAAATAAAGGGAAAAATGTAGTGGGAACCCACAAGCACATTTTTTTTTTCCATTTCCTTTTCTTGAGGGCAGGGTAGGGACAGCAGAACTTTCTTGACTGTGTAAGGAAAATCCTAAAAATCCAAGAATTAACATACATTTACAAAATTGAAACAAAAATTGTTCGTTCCTTCAAATTTGGAAATTAAAAAAAGAAAAAAGGTCTATTTTGACATTTTCCAGTAGCAGACTTCTGTTGAAACAAAACATTGTCTTTTCAGATTATATTTGTTAATCAAAAACTGTTCTTCATGCTGAGATTTAAGAAGAAACCTTGGAAACTCCTCTTAGTTCTGGCCAATGAAGTTTTGTCTCTTTTTTACTTTTTCCTGCAGCACCTTCTTTATAGTACAACAACCTCACTTTTTGTTTTGTTTTTTTTTTTCCTTTAACAATTCATTTTTCAGGGTTTTGCTGCTTTCCATGAGATATTAGTTTTGAGAGACTTTGTAACACCACATCAGTGCATTAGAGTAGAAAGCTGTAATTTTCCTAAGAGGCTATTTCTAACCTAAAGTGGTGAGGTACATTAGGAACTAGTACCAATAGCTAAAGAGTCATATGCTTAGGGGCTGTTGAACTGGGGTAAAAACACCTTAGAAAAAAAATGTAGAGTATATCCATTTGCCTGGAATACTTTGTGTGGGAATTAAGAGATATAAACCTATAAATATATAGGAGAGTTAAACTATTGCAGGAGGGGGTCCAGGATGGGCTGGGTTAAGGATGAAGATGAAACACTGTCCCATGCAGAGATCTCCTTGGCAGAACCCCTGTTTTAGCTGTAAATGGAGGATAATAATTATTGCTCATCTAACCCAATGCACCATTCTTATGTTTACTGCATGTTTACAAGGCACTGTGGAAATGAGAGTTATTGTAAAAGTGCTGAGATTCATGATTAATAGTCATGATTAATTGGAAAGCTCAGCGGTGTTCATGGTGCACATCCTTTTTAGGAAGATGGAGGGTGGGGGCTGGAAGTGGTGGCTCTGGCTGTTACAATGAAGGTGATGAACCATTGCAGAGAAGCAATTACTGTGTGTAAAGTGCTGTGAAAAGGCAAGTGTAAATTGCTCTTCCATCACGTGATAGCTATTTCTTTATTTATTGAGCAAGAGACATTGTGGAATTTATGGAGCAGATCCTTCCTTCTCCTAACAAATTTAATTGTCATTATTTCACTTGTTAGACTGAAATCCATGTATTATTATTTGCAGAAATTGGCTATCCATCTCTCTAGTATCATCTGAACATAATACTTGTTTATAGAAAAGGAAAAAAATTATCTTTTTCATCTAACTTATACATTTTTATGAGGAGGGAACATTCAATATTAGAAGTCTATATCCTGTGATTAGTGTTAATATGGCAATAGCCTAAGAGCAGTTTCAATGGTGAGGTTAATGTATGGTGTTTGTTGTTGTATATTATATTTCCAAATACTCAGGCACTATACACAGATGATAAAGAGAGTGTTTGGTAAAGTAAAGCAACATGAGTAGGTATGGGAAGTACTGCTTGTAATTAATTGTGAGATGAATGAATGAATGAATTGAAAGTGTTTGAACAATGTTTGAGCTACAGGATACTCATGAATATGAAGTCATACTGTGGTTCTACATTACTAAGAGTTAATTTAGAATGTTAAAACTGTATTTTCTTTTTTCTGTTGAACTATAAAAAGTTTCACAGTTCAGTAGGTGAAGAAAAGTGATCCTCAATTGGGCATGGAGAAAGGGCAAGTCAGTCTGAATCATGAAAAATGCTTTTTCTACCTTGTTATTAATTAGGTTGCCACTGAGCCTACACATAGGTGCCCAAAAGAAGGTCCATATTAAGTGATATTGTTCTTTATTTTTCGCTTGAAAAATTAGTATTAAGTTAATGAAAGTTACATGAAGTGGAAAGAACTTTAAGAGCTTCATTTAAGAGCTACATTGTGATAAGCACATAATTTAAAAATTTGAAATTGAATTATTGTTTTCTCTGATTTGAAAATGAGGTGATAGAATGATTTTTTAATTGTTTAATATTTTACAAGCTAAGTATATCCAGAAGGAAAACCAAACCAAAATAGAAGTGATACTCCCCTTTACTCAAATGAATTTCACTGTATAACTTCAAATAGAAAGCTACTGACTTTTTATTCAATAAAACATTTATTTAACTATGTTAAAATAATATTTGGAAGGTATTTGCTGAAGTAGTATCCATTTCTGAGTTGGGTCCCATATCAGTGAAATATTGCTGAGTTCTAGAAGATGTATAATGAAAAGTTATTTGCATGTTTTTATCATTATTTTAAAAAGTAATGAATGCTGCTACCACTGATTCCATGGCATTTTTTGTTTGCTTGTTTTATTTTGAGCAAAGGCAGCATTCATAATCAGTTAGTTTTGATGTAGCTGGGTGAAAGGAATCAAGCAGACTTAGCTTTGGCCAGCTGTATTGGAACAAGTGGTGCAGTTCTCATTTGGTGTGGTTTAATAAGCATCTGGAAGGTGTTGATCTATATTGACATGTTCTCAAATTATGTCTTTAACTGAGATGTGGGGAAAAACAAGCAAAGAAACAAACACTCCATGTTATTTGATATTAAAAAGCTGTCTGCACATGGCCCTAGGCAAATGCCTCTAGGTGGCCATTTTTTGAGGAGGGGTATTGGATGAAGATGGGCTCTAGAGGTCCCTTCCAATCTCCACAGTTCAGTAATTCTGTGAAATTAGCCTGTCTGTGGTGTTAGATAAGGTACAAGCTGCAGAGAGCTGAATTTAGCATAACTCAATTCTGCTTGAGTGTAAAGAAAATCTGTTTCAACACTTTCTTGTTACTTATTGTTCTCATATAAATACAAATAAGATTCAAGAAATGCAAGAGACTACTGTAATGTCACATCTTAATAATGTGTCCTCAACAGAATTATTTAGTTATATTTATATAAACTCATTTAAAAAAACTGAACTACCCAGGAGCTTTCAAACAGGATAATGGTCAAACTTGAGGTCGACCAAACCTGGGATTGGCATTGGAAAATATGATGATTACAATTTTTAAAATGTTGTTAACTGTAGTAAATAGGGAGGCGGTTTCCTTCAGGCTTTTACAAACAATGTTTTCATCAGCTGACAGAGGACTGAGAATGACTCTGAGTACTTTTGCTTGTTTTCTGTTAGGAATTAGAACTTGCTATCAGGAATTACTAAATTTGCTACTATTTTGTTATGTCTGATGTACATAATTAATTTTTAGAAGTGATTTTTATTACTGTTTGTAGAGTTGGTTATCGTGCTAGAAATTTTTTCTTCTAGGTTAGCTCTTCATGGTATCTTCTGATGAAGGCTACAAATACAGCTTGAAAGACACCATGTCAGCTGGTCCTTATCAGCAGTGTCTTGCTCTCTCTGCAGGGCTGACCTTGGGATGGGCGTGTTGCAGGGATACAGAAAAATCACTTAGCTTGCAATTCTCTTTACCAGAGTCTGACAGGAATATTTTGTTAAAGGCAAATCCAATCTGGAAGATTTTGACATTCACTTACGAGGCTTCTTGCTTTCACTTCAAATATAGGCACTTTAAGAAGAAGTTAAAATGCCTCAGAAGATTAATAGTACATGAGTCAATTGAACTGATGCACTCTATAGGGGTGAATCTATAGGCATGCATAGCCACAGTATGAATGTGTGGGGGTGAAAAACCACTACATTGATCTGGCATAACTAGATGTTGTGAGCTTATGTGTTTGTCATGCCACTCACTTTCAGCAGGCAGACTACAGCCCCTGCCAACACTAGTAAATTTAATCCTGGTTTACTAGTGAATGGATGCTGTCACAGTTTCAGCTCCATCTGTCTGTGTGAAATGAGTGAATGGGTCTCAGCAGAATTCCTTACCAGCAAATATTATTAAAAATACTGTCTCAGTTCATGGTAATTATCTCCTGTTGATTTTCTCAACAGAACAGCACCCATGAATATTAAACTAGCCTTTTCACCTCTAAAATGGTGCTCTTAAAAGGAATCTGAACCAAATTGGCTGCATAGGTAAGGAAAATTTGTCCTGCAATTGCTTGTGTTGCTTTTGAGATCCAGATTATCCAAAATGATTAAACCAGAAAAAAAAAAAAGTTCTCTCTCTGCAACAAAAGTATAGTAGTGGGGGTTGGGGATGGGGGGAAAAGAAGAACCATTCCCAAAGTGCATCTGATCTTTATTAAACCAGGCTGCTGGTACCTTAACACTGCCTACAGGGAAGCAAAGACTGAACACATTGACTGTGAGAGGTGTGACTTGCCACAGAACTTGAATGTGCTCCATTCGCTTTCCAAATATCTTTTGGAAATTTTGGAAGAGTTGCCAAGAAAAAATGTGACTCCTGAAACGAAACCAGAATTTTTATTAAGCATACAACTCAAAAATCTCACAGATGCTACTAAATAGGCAATATCTGCATCTAAAGTGAAGGGTGAGTTTCCTTTATATCAGTCTCCATATCTCTAATCCAGATGCTCAGAAAATTTACTGGAGCACACCACATCTCCTTCTTACCTCTGGTTCCATGAAAATGACAGGCAAGAAATGGAGAAAGTTTAGTACATACCTGGATCTTACCAGATCTCTCTGTTGGTCTTTTATTAGATACTAGATCTGTGGACCTTCCAAGTGATTGAGAGATGTTGCTGATCACTTGTTATTTCTAATGGGAGTTGGAAAAATACAAAGATAGAGCTGATCTCAGAAATCTGCAGTCTAGACAATGGATATTGTTACAATGAGATTAAATTCCTTGTTTTCTTTTAGATTTCATGACAGTATTTTTTGTCTTTGTGTTTATATTCTATTTGTTTTCTACCTGCATATGATAAATGAACATAAATGTGCTTAATCTGTTTTGAATTCCTACATTAAACCTTACTGGCTTTATAACTGAAATTAATATGTGTTTGATGGGACAAGAAAATTGGTATTAATGTATGAATTTATTTCAAAATTAGATTTTCTTTTTTTCCTCCTCCTTTTTCTTTCCTACTAACATTACATTACTGTGTAATGGTATTTGATAGAAACCTTTTTGGTCCTCACATTCTCTGTTTTGATTGTCATTTTAAGTTCTTCACAGATATTGTCTTGCAGGTTATGCATAGCCTGCCAAGGACTTTATGTGAAGGAGGATTTTGACCATTATTTGTATTTCTAGATGCCTATATAGCTATATATCATAATATAAAACCTACTGATATTTACACAAGATTCCCTAATCCAACAGAGATTTTTCTGCCACATGCTATAGCATTAAAATAAAAATATTGCAGTGTTGCAGATGTTTATTGCAGGACAAGATTCTTAGAGCAGAGATAGAAGTGTGGGAAAAGGGCAAAAGAGCACAATACTTTTGTTTGTTTGTCTTGGTTTTAAACTGAAATACTTTAAAATTAATTCACATAAGCCTTCTTGAATGCATTTTCTGTGTATTTTGTGCACACATAATCCAACCTACACAAGTAGTTGCTTAAGAGAAGTAAATGTTATCTTATACTGTGTCTTTAGCAGGAAGAAGTCATCCAGGATGTTTTCTTCTATGTGGCTGTAAAGGAAATATGACCTTCAAAGACAAAACAGCACATTCCTTTGTGCACGAAAAAGATTGTTGTAACATAGAATCAAATTAATTTTTTTGACCTTGGAAAAAAAGCATTGGAAAATATATTTAATTAAGGAAGAAGACAGTGTTTTGAGTTTCCCTCAGCTGCTACCCACACTTATCAGTTGGATGCCATAGGCTAATAATTAAGAGAACATATGTAAAGGATTGACTTCTGTCAGGCTTTTGTAAGTTACATGCAAATAGGAGATCTGACAGATGTTAAATAAACCTTGATTCTTTTACAATATTTTTTTTTTTGTCACTGTGAGCAGATTTGTAAATTCCACTGCTTTTCATCACTGCAGAAAGGCAAAGAGCTTTGTCCCCAAAGGGTGATTATCCAGTCCATTAGGATATGCTACAATTTTGCCTAACAGCATCACAAAAATGAATGGAAATGTACATAATAATTTGGTTTCAGTAAATGGCCACCTGCACATCTGGACAAGTAAGTGTCAACATTTGCAGAGATGTACTGCAGACCTTTGAAAGCTCTCCTGACACCAGTCTGAGATGAATTAGATGCTGAAATGCAGAGCTTAGAGAGGACTGTAGGTCCATAAAATACAGCAATTACTGGTAATCATCTACTGTAGACAAATAAAAGTTGTTGTTTACAGTCACTCTTGAATAACTACCATGCATTATTTAAAATTACTGTTTTGTTCCTGGCAGATGTAGAATACAGGTAAGCCAGGCATTCTGGCAGCGCACTGTCATACATTGGTGTGCATCTAAAATCTGCCACCTAACTGGGAAGGCCTGTCAAGCATTGCAAGTTGGGTATCAGAAACTTGGCTTAGGTGATTGATCAAAAGCCCCTACAATGGAAGAAGGCTCAGAAGTGATGGGCAAGGGCAATGTGTTCATAAAGCTCAGAATAATGTAGGATACGATTTGGCTGCTGCAAAGAAATCTGACTTTATCTCAACTCAGAGGGGCTGGATGGTTTTAGATAAACAGTTGTGTCAATTGAAGGGATCAACAGCCTGCCTCACAGTTCAGTGAGTCAGTTAGTGGTGGAAATGTATATGTGGCTCAGTCAATGCAGAGTATAAGATGTAAGCAAAGGAATTTTGAAGAGAGGAATGGGCTTAAGCTGGCCCATGTGTTCTTTCCTGGGAACACTCAGTATTGTGATGGTGAGCATGTTCCAGAGATGGGTAACGGGGTTCATGTTGTTATTTTGATTGAAGCATGTTTTGTAATTCCTATCTTTTACTGACTTATGCTTGTATTGTGATTTCAGTATCTTGTAAACCTACTCTGCTATATTAAAAATGCCATATAACATCAAAAAAGTAAATCTGATATTAAACTTTACACCTTCACATATGGAATATCTAGAAGAACCTGGTCAGAAAGTACTGAACTATGCATGCTTGGAAAAAAACATATCTTCAGTCTTAGAAGCTTGTAGTTAAAGCTAAGATTATATCAGAAAGTGAATCTTTCTACGTGTTTTCTAAATCATGAGAAGTCTAGATCTGAATTTTGTGGCTCAAAGCTTTTATCTCTGATATCAAAAACTCATCTGTCCACTTGTATCAAAACTAAATTAGCAAGTGAAGTGGCCCCAAAGGGTCAAGCTAACCTTTGCAGATGTGTTGTCAAAAGTGGCAATCAGCCTGTGGCACTCTAGCTGAGTTGCAGTAGTTCAAGCACGGGGCCCTTGCTGCATATGTCATTTGTTTGGTGCTGAGGCTGTGTGGTTGTTGCAGCCTAATCTGAATCTGCAGCAGCAGGAGGAGGGAAGCCAGAAGCCAAATTACTAAAGACAGTATCTCTTGTTGCTCTCAGATGTCACTATACATCTTCCCCACTAGCCCAGTTGGCTGCCACCAGCTGGATGAATGCTTTTGGTGACCTTTCGGTTCAAGCCTTTCTTATTCACAAACAAGTTAGTCATTTTGACAGTCTAGAAACTCTCTTGGACTCCAATATCTTAAGGGGTTTTTTTCCAACCTAAATGATTCTATAATTCTATTAGTTTAATGGTAACCCTTAGCTAAGCACATTTTTCAGTGTTCTAAAATAAATTTAATTCTCCTTCCTGTTTTAAAAATTGATAAATCCCAGGAAAAAAAACAACCCACAACAAAAAACAAACACAACCAAAACCAAACATGCTTCACTAAAGTTGCATTTTACTTAAATTACATGATAAAGGATTTGTGGTATAGCTTTAAATACATATATGCATGTATAAAAAATATGTTTTAAAATAATGAATTGTTGATATGCTACATATCAGAAAATATATCAACAATTAATTAGTAATCAATTATTGGCTAATCCCACTTCTAGACCATGGTAAGAAATTCAAGGGAATGGAAAGATTTTGTAAAGTTACCTACTTAGAGACACTTTTTAATAGAACATGTTCCAGAGTCCAGTGTATCATGGAAAAGCTTCACCTCGCTTTAAGTGAGCTCTGGATAAAGTTCCAATGTTCACACAGAAACAAATTGCTGTGATTTGCTCTTGCCTGGAGAACAAGAAGTTAATTAGACTGGGACAAGTGGGATTGCTTACAGCCCTTTCCCTGTGTATCTCTAGAGGTGAAAAAAAAAATGTCAAGTACTTTCAGCTTTGCTATCAGGAGCGCTTGGTGGGAAGAACTTTCTTTCAGAGTGATAGGCTTGACATCTGCAGAGAGTAGGTATTTTCCTTCCAAACATCTGGTCCCAATGATGTTATCCATCTGCAAAGCTGCATGTTGATCAAGCCCTGATAATTTGGCAGAGCAATGTTATAAAATGCTGCTCAGTCTGTGAAACTGGAATGTGGCACTGGGAACTGACTCGCTTATGGTGTTTGGAAAAGTTGCTCATAAACAGAGACGGATTTAAAGTGATTTGACTTTTAAAAACATTGGTGTTAAATCCTCACTGTGTAGGTTTGTGGTTTTTATTGACAGACAAAACCACAATAACCTTTCTGATGTTAATAGTGTTTCCAAGTCATACCTAGAAATTTTGAACAGTGATTTTGCTGGTTTAGTGATTTTCATAGTCATAATTATATTATTGACCACAGTGTGACACAGGGAATTTGAATTATATAATAAACTTTCCTGAAAATTAATTTCAGTGACATAATGTACAGGATGGAAAACTTTTTCAAGACTTTTTTTTTTGAAAAATGTTGGAACAAGCTAGTTGATTCGTGACATAAATAAGGAGAAATGCAACAGTATATTACTCACTGTACATTGTGTCTGTCAGATGGCAAAAAGGTGGTGGTGGTGATGGTGGTGTTCTGCCCAGACCATAGTGATCTTTGAAATTGGAAAAACCAAATTAAATCAGATCCTGATGATTCTATGCTGGAAAGGATGCTGAAGAAAGAGGCTTTATTCTACACCATCTTCTTAGGAAATACAAAAAATTAACTGCCCACAGTATCTGTGACTTTACCCCAATAAAACCATGCCAGTTTCCTGAACTAGCAATCAGTGCTAATGAAGCTTGTTGTGCCTTTGCTGTTGGGTCTTTGCTGTTGTTACCTGGTGACACCTGTATAGAACTGTCTGTGCCTAATAGGAAGATGTTTCAAGAAGGTATGTTATAGTCTTTGGTCATTTGTTTCAATGGTTAATGAATGTCATTACTAAAAATAGCTACAGTATAATTTCCATGTGCCTCCCAGCCCCCAAGTCTTGCTTTGGATTTGTCTGTTATTTAAAAAAATTACTATTTGAGATTTCAGTCTGAAGGTACTTAGGTACCATGGTGAAATTTCATTTATCCAGGTACAAGTGATATAAATAATATTCCAACATGCAGTACAGTCATTAGTTTTTATAGCTATCAGTACAGAACGTAACCAGAAACTTAACTTTGGACATGTTTGATGGAATCACACATGCTAAAAACAGAAATGTGTGGGCTTATCTCAGTTATGTTCCAAAACATAAGCATGTGTTTCAGCTACTGACTAACTTCAGGGCACAATATTGTTTATACATTGGCTTTGGCATTTTTACACGTTCATCATATCAGATTGCATTGATTATATAAGAATCATTGAAGGCAATGATATTAATAGCTATTATTTCTTTCATTCCAAGCTATTTTGAAATTGTAATTCTGCAATGTTCGTGGTGTTGACATGAAAACAAATAAGCTAATACAGAGACTCATTAATTTGTTGTCATGTTTTCCCAATGTAGGGCTCATAAAGAATATTAGATAAAGAACTTTCAGATGAATAAAAGCATAATTTTTGAACATATCAATTTTAATAGCAGAAATTGCATTATATTTTAAATGTGTTACCACATCTGTGATGACTCAGGAAAGAGGAGTGAATTAGAACATTTATTTTAGTGGAAAAACTAGAAAGGCTATTGGAAATTCTTCAGTCAGTTATGCATGTTATTTCTCATTCCCTTGTAATTTCTATTTAAATCTATTCAACAATTGGGGTACCTGTTTTGACTTCTCTCTGTCATTGCAGGCTGATATAATATCTATGCTTCTTTGCTTGTGACTTTTTTCTAGAATTTCAGATTATTAGCTTTTGTATTCAGACAGTCAAGTGCTGTAGTCAGCATGATGACTGTAGATGAATGCAAGTAAACTGATTCCTAATTTAGACCATATAGAATTTATTTCATTTTCATATATGGGATTTTAATTGGAAGTTTGGGTTTTTTTGCATGAATACTTTTCTAGGATTGATACCTAAAATGGACAAAACTAAAATTCTGGATTAAGCTTCCAAAGATCTTTTGAAACTCAGCCATTTCAAAGTCAGAACTCCTGACCTTGAAGCTGTCTGAAATCTGTCAGATCTGTTTTGAATGCCAGACCACCCCAGCTGATATGACTCAATCTCATCTTTTGGCTAGTTGCTTACAAGTTTGTGTATGTAGTAAGGAATAGAAATCCCCAGCTGCCAAGCCCTTCAGGAGACAAGCTGGGTCATTCTCTGTTTTCAAGGAGAGTACCTGGCTCTACAAAATGTTGAGCTGGTCTCCATGGTTTGAGGTAACTGTTCACAAGGTCGTCTTAAAAGTCATTTGGAAGAAGGGTGACCTCTGCATCCCTGTGCAATGAAAGAAAGCAAAATGAGGGCCCTCAACTGTCTTATCTGTGAAAACATTTGTAGAGGTGATATGTGGGGTCTAGGCAGGCTTTGACCTTCTGGGACTAACACTGAGACATTGGAGCACTTTCATTTTATAAAATGGCTATTTTCCAGTGCTTGTCTGTGCAGCTTCAAGCATCTACTTCAACATCTACTGGGGCAAAATGATCTTGTTCTGAGGGACAAAACCATTTCTTGACACAAGGGAAGAATCAGAAAGCAAATAGTGCTCCCCTGTCCTTGCCCTAGAACAGGAGTGCTCCAAGGTGACATATGAGCATTGTGGATCATGGGGAACTGTTGCCAAGAATAAAGACCTGTTGCATTTTTTGGTGGATTCTATTAGTAATAGGACAATTCTTCATTTTTTCTTGCTTTGCCATTTATTTGTCAGAAAAATGTGCAAGTTGTGATTGCATTTTGTCTGTAAAAGCCACTTTAGCATTCACCTCCATATTTCATGCAAGCATCAGTTCAAACCTACATTCTTAGTCCCAGTAGCAATAAACATGCTACAGACTGTGGGTGATCTCAGCAGCTGCAATTTCTATTTTCCTTTGTATCCCTGAAGCCTTAACACTTAAATCCTGTTTCAGTTGCTGTTCTCAATTCTACAAGTAATTAACTGGTCTTTCAAATATCTTTCAAATCTCTTTAATTTTCTTTATCTGCATTCTACTGTTACCATCACCTAAGCATTTTTCAATGGTTAAAATAATGGAAGAACAGTAATTATCTCCTCTCTGCTTGCAAGAATCAGACAATGTCTAGGTTTTACATGCTTTTGTATGCAAAATGGTAAAAATCAGGATTCACTGCAAATAAAGAATGTTTTTGTAATTGAAAGCCTCTTGTGGAAGGGAGGTATCTAGAGGGGGAACCTGGAGGCTACTCTCCATATGAGGCCAGATATCTCACTACTTCTCTAAACTCTTCTCTTAATATGGAGTCAGTTTAGAAGCTTATTATTTTTGACCATATGGTCCAGGAAACAACCTGAATGATGAAAGACCTGGAGCCACTCTCATTTCACCAGGGGGTTCTGTTGTCTTGTGAAGGTTCTGTCTTTTTGTGCAAAACGTCTCCTTAGTGATTAACGAGGTTCTTGATGCTTCTGATGTCACTGCTTTTTCTCCTGCAAATTAAATACTTTCCTAATTATCATACCACATTATTTTTGGTTTCTCTGAAAGTTTATTTTGTTAGAGCTTTGTTGGTTGGTTTGTTTGCCTTTTAGATAATTAGGCTCTTGATAAATGTCTGCTATTAAAAAAAAATAAATTATGAAAGTTTCTAAAATTATTCCTGTCATCTACCTGTGTATTTTTAGTTCCTGCACTTACCTACCAATCTAAGCCTTCATTTACTAATTGGAGACTCAAGTCATCAGAGGTGACTGGAATCACACTCCTTCCATCCCTGGGATTTTTGCCTGAGAGCTTATCTAGTTGAACCTTCTTTTCAAATGTATCCTACCTTCAGGTGTGTGTGTGGATATATATAGAGCACATTGCTTGAACTTCTGAAAATTCTTGTTGGTCTGGTGAGATTTGGCTGTAACTGTTAAACACTGGGGATGTCCAGGAATTACAATGTAAATTTTTGTCATAGGAGTCTTAAAGTTTAGTTCCACAATCTTCCAACTTGAGGCAGAGCTCATTATTAGTTGTTTTTCCTTTGGAATTCATAGACTAAGAAATTATCTCAGTTACTAGAAATTTTTAGGTTAATGGAATGCTATGTGCAATTTATTAGAAGGTAAAAGTCTGGGGATGAGAAGATCATCACATAAAGTATTTTAATCAATATAAAATCTATCAAAGGTCATTCATGTGTTAAATAATCTTCTGTTAGAGATGGTAGATATGAGGAAAAATAATACTGGATCTGAGGCAAATAAATTTTCTCTCTAAACTGAAATGCAATGCAAAAAAGTAATTATTTCCGTAAGTGAATTTAAGATTAATATATCAGTTGAAACACATGAGCAGAAATAAAATATGTCAAAATGTAGCTTCAGTGTTGGTTGTTTTTTTTTAATAGGTAAGATGTGTAATTGATATATTAGTTGGTTTTTTTTTGAGATTGCAGACAAATAAGATGAAATATCAGCTCATTTCATTTAAATTTAGCAGAAAGTGGCCATTTTGGAATGTTGTGTTGATGAACATACATCCAAAAGAAGAGGGGTGCTTAAGAAAAGATCCCAAAGGAGAAGCAAATTAAGTATTTTAGCAGTGTAGAACACAGAGGAAATCTCCCAAAATACAAAGCAATCAAGGATCAGAGATAGACATTATCCAGATGAGGCAAATCATAGAATCATAGAATGTTTAGGATGGGAAGGTCCAAAGGTCATCTAGTCCAGCCCCCCTGCTGTGAGCCATTGTTAGGCCAAACTTTTAAAAAGCAAATTTTCTAACTTAGATGCTATGGGGACAGAAAAGATAAGAGCTTTGACAAGTCAACAGTAGTACATGGCCAAGGGATTAGTATTTTGTCCACTCAGATACAGAAATGAATCCTTGACAATGTTTTAGGTAGCCCCTGAAATGCAGTCGTGCTTGTTTATGGCCTGGAATGTGGACAATCTTCTGAACATAGTTCTACTGGAAAATGTGAACTGCATACATTGCTTCTTAACAAAGGAGGTGTTTAAAGAGCACAGATCTTTTTCTAATAAATGGAAAGCTTGCTCTTGGTATGTAGAAGGGAAAAGCTTATGTGTTAGAGAGAACATGAGCATGGCAAGTGGAAGTGCCACAGAGAATGCCACAAACTAACTGTGCTCTTTTCACAGTGATATTTTCAATTTCTCTGTTCAGAAAAATAATCAGGTTGCTTAAGGAAAGAATATACAAATAAATAAAGCCTGAAAAAATCACTGAGTGATTTTATTTTGCCATGCTGAAGACTTCC
The DNA here is from genome assembly GCA_024611195.1 of Ceyx melanurus. Classification (NCBI taxonomy): domain Eukaryota; kingdom Metazoa; phylum Chordata; class Aves; order Coraciiformes; family Alcedinidae; genus Ceyx; species Ceyx melanurus. The sequence goes on from JANHGL010008622.1 coordinate 107,323, forward strand.
TTGATATGTGACACTGGGAATATTTCTGTGGTTTTATTTTTTGGTTTTTGTTGTTGGTTTTTTTTTTTTTTTTTTTTTTTCAGTATGGGCAATTACTGTGATTCTGCCCAGAGCTGCTTCTCTTAATACATCACTTTGGTGGCTAAATTAACAAGTAGTGCTATAATGGACATTTATTTTTGAAAGATAGTTTGAGCTCAGCCTAAGATTTCCTGGACCGCATGCTAGAGCTGTACATTCACTTTTGTATTCTTTTTCCCATCCTATGCAAGCTAAAGAAATTCTATTTCAAAGCCTGAAATTTTCAGTAATTGTGTAATACCATTATTTAATGTTGCACAATACTCTTTTAATACTTTCTGATTCTTAAAGCCTAATTAGTCTCTCTGAAACCACATCTGAGGGAAGTCATTAAAATACCTGGTTTAGACTACTGACACCCTCATCTGTCTTTATTATTTGCTCCTTAATGGAGGAACCTACAGTGCTACAATCCTGAAGATCCTACAAGAAATGTCTTTAAAGAACAGGGGATTGAAGGCCATGAAGGTATCAGAGCACAAATATCCATGTGATTTCCAATCAATTCACTCGAATGCCCTGTGCTTTGATTTGATTCTGCATCATTAAAGTGAACCTATATTACTTTATTTTCTTTATTCTGTGCTGTCTCAACACTTGATTATAAGCCCTTTGGAGCAAAGGCACGATTTGTGTTTGTTATAATAACTAGCATAATTTATCTATGAACTCATTTGCCGTTTGAAGGCTCTACTTTAATTTGAACAGAGAAATGATATTATTAAATCAGTGCAATTGTGCTGACATACTCTTTCTCAAATGTTGTCTTGAAGCATGGGTGTTCAAGATGGTTGATGCCACCTGGTTTCAGAAACTCAGGGTTTTCAAGATATCAAAATCATTATCTTGGAGTGACTGCTGGTTGATAGACCCTAGGGTGCAACTGTAACTTCAGCAAGCTGTGGTTATGTCTCTCTACTATCAAGCATTCAGAGTGAGTTCTCTGATGGAGTTTTTGGATTTTGTTACTTAGTAAATGTTATATTTGTAGATTTTTATTATGAAATATTACAGTATTCTGCTAAAAGACAATAAAATAACATACTGCAACAGCAAATGACCCCTTTGTGTTCTCCGATGAAGCAGCTCAGTTGTAGGTTATTATTACCCTTATAGTGAACTGAACCATACCCTCAAGCCCAATATTAAAGCCTTTAGATGTTCTGTTGAGATAAGTTTCACTTCACTATAATCTGTCTGACTTGTCTATCATCTTATAAAACATATTTCATCCATATCTGGATATTTATAGCCAGTAGATTTTTTTAAACTTAATTATGTATTTAACCTGCCTTGAATTCTGAGATGCCATTGGAATCTGAACACATGGTCCATTATAATTTTTAATTTAAAAGTTGCTAATTGTAGATTAGTAGAAAATACAATATATA